>VCJH01002835.1:10527-22081 GCA_024140565.1 Backusella australiensis | reverse complement strand
AGGCAACTTCGAGGCTTACAGCGAAATATCCGTTTTCGAAATTTACAACAGTAAAAAAGATGAAGAAGGGCAGCACAATTCAATTCTAGTTTATTCAGATTATTCAGCTAAAGGAATACGGATATGCACTGAGGAGATCTCCCATGTACCTTCCCTTGTGTATGCATCTCTGTCCATCTCGTTTAATGGAAAACTTGTAGCAACATCAGTTTCAAATCTACATGAAGATCGGTCCCAGTTTAGTATTTATTCCACCGAAGACAACACCATCAAAAAAATACCGACTATAATAGATCCAAAAGGCGAGGAATATAAAATTTTTCGTTTTGCTAGACCTGTATTTTTGAGCAACAGATTTATTCTAGTAATCGATGCCAGCATTCATATGTTCAGTTTAAAATTCGAAAAGTTGTTGTCCAAAGAAAACTGTTTACCAAGAGATTCTCCCACTCCAGCGTTCGGCACTTCCTATGCGGCGTGTAATATTATAAGCGATACATTGCACTATTGGAATAGCATTTACAAAATGACGAGCGAGCAAATAAGCAAACTTAAAATGAATGAGTTTAATAAGTTAACAGTATTAACGTATATCACTAGATTTACCAAGCAAGATATCTTAATAGAACTTTGTGCAATAAATACAGACCGAATATGGTTACCGGAAAGGGGTGAATTGATTGCCTCTATCACTAGACGCCAATTTGCTGACATTATAGCCATATCAGAGAATAGAAATTACATTGCGACATTTAATGACTATCGTGATGAGACTCTTTATATCCAGTCGTTGAAAACAGGATCGATTTTACACGAAATAAAATTCAACAAAAATATTTTGCACAAGTACAATGTAGAAAGAAACTTAGTACGAATCACTATCAATCACGCCTCGTTCCAGTTTAATGACAGTTACTTATTTATTTCCGGATATGCATCTCAAGGCATTATATATTCGCCTCCATTCTCTAAAAGCAAAAAGAAAGACATGGCTGAAAAGGAATGTGCTTTCTGCCAACTATGGAATATTCCAGCCCAAAGAATAGTATACCGCAAAGAATATGAATTAAAAACAAACATAATGAGAAATCCTCTCGTCTTTATCGAGCCTGACCCAAGTTCAACCGACCAACTTTCAGTGACCTATATCAATAGCAACAACAACGATGAATTAAAAAGCGAGTCATTTGATATATCAATTCGAGACAAAACAGTAGACGATAACCAACCAACTAGCTCAATTTTTAAATGGAGAGAGTGGAATCCAATTGGGGACCCAGACGAACGTCCAAGCGAACAGATACCGGAACCTATCAAAAACGATGAAATAATCGATCTGGATAGCCTAAACCATAATTGTAAACGATACGTATTAGATTATAACAGTAACCACTACGTATTACTTTTTGGCTATTTCTCAGTGCGAATGTATCGCCTTAGAGCAGTTGAAGACAATTCTATAGATGATTCTAGAGTGCTAAAATCTACCATTGGCTCGGGAACAGATATCAAGTATTGCCGTTTTACAGACGATAATGAACTCCTTTATATTAGAATATATAATAGCGAGTTCGTAGGACTTCATAGCGTATTAGATGAAGATGAACTAGATCCTATAAACATAGAAGGTATTGAAGTTAAATTTGATGCAAATGGATTTTCAGGTCATACTCTAGTCACTCGAAAACGACGTGTAAGCACTTCAGAAGCCAATGTAAATGACACTGAGAATTTTGATGAACTGTTTCTACCAATGGAGTTGATTGCCCAAAATGCGCCAAACACGGATATATTTGAACAAAGCGAAAAGAGTAATAACCTCAGTAGTAATAATCCAGAAAACCTCCAGAAAACTAAAAACAATAGCAGCAACAATACCGAAAATGAATCAGAATCTACAATTGAAGAAAATAAATCATCTACTGACACCAATGTAAAGGACAATAGCAAAACCCAAAGTGAATCAGAATCCGTAAACGAAGAACATACCCCATCTACCCAGAAAAATGAAGAAGGTGACTTGAAGGCAGAAAAAAAAACAAAGCAAGAGTGCATTGGTTTTGAATTTCATTATTTTGAGAGTGTAATCCTAGCTCTTTACTATCTTCATCCAATTAAAAAAAAGGTAAGAAATTTATGTTACATTCGTACTTAAATATAATGTATATTTATATTAATCATCAACTTAATCAATGACAAAGGGACTCTATGTGGATATACTATATGAATCTGCAAGTAAATTCCTTACCAATCTAATCAAGAAATATGACAATACAAAGTATTTTTCTTCAGAATCTGGAAGCTTTTCACTTTACCTGTTATCCAAGATAACCTCTCTCCATCATTTTATCCGAAAGATTCTACTAAAAGAAGATAACGACCAAGTTAAAGCCAAAGACCAAGTTCCACTAAGTATTCTTAGCTACCCAGAAACGGATAATATACTACCATGCAAAGATTACACGAGCACAGACATTTACTCTAAAGATGACAACAAGCAAAAAGTGAATGTATTTACAGAGCTCTCAAAAACAAACCGGAACCTATTCTATGTTTTATTTTATCGCATTATAATAGATTCCCGTTTAGATGAAGTTGGAAATATGTATGCAGTTACAGACTTGTTTCTATTTCTTCAAAGGGAGAGATATTTAGGTATATAAATATTTTTTGCGACACAGGAATGCTTAATATAATAATAGTAATATCCATATTTATATAGACGTATTGCTGAAGTGTAGTGAAATGCTGGCTTATTTTCCTGTACCAAAAAGTTTTTCAATTCTAACGGATGATGTACAAAATGCTTTTAATTCCACCTTTTCAATTCAGGATAAATCAAGTGTGTTGTCATACAAGTTAACAAAAGAAATCGAGAAACCTAAATTTAATGAATTAAAGACACCTTTCATAACACAAGAATTTTGGAACAATACACTACCCGAGTTTTTCAAACGTTTTCTCAAGGATGTAACAGAAATATTCGAGGAAGATGATGGATCAATAAAACACGAGGAGCCTTTATTTGTTACAGAAGAGTTTGTTTCAGATACAAGAACACTTTGTGTAGTTCCATTTCCAGATTTTCTTTTACACACACGAACCATTCAACCGAACGGGTTCGTCAACATATCCATTTTCCAGCACACAGACAGCCCATTTACTAAAATCGCCTCCAGCAAAACATTTAACAATATTTTTGTTGAGAGTAATGTCAATATCGAAGTTTTGACTCTTTACAAATGGAAAGCTTTTGCAGGAAAGCGCTTCATCTTGATTTTATTTGTCCATGCGGTATATTACATATCATTTTCAATCGGTGTGGCCTTTGCAAACGAAGTATTCGGATATCATCTTGGTGAAAGTTTGTCTCATCCTGGCCACTATGTTACCATTGCCATCATGCTTCTTTCTTGGTTAGTTTTATTCGTGCAGGAAATAAGGCAGTTTATGTATAATATTGCAGCTTATATGAATTTTTACAACCTCATTGATTGGACTGCTTTGATAATGCCTATTGCCTCATTTGGGTTGCTTCTTACCGACGGAAAATACACTGTAAGTTAGCACTATTGCATAGATATATATTGAAAAGTAATTAATGCGTCTTTGTTTGATATAGAATCAGGTCACATCAACGACTACACTCGTTCTATGGATTCACGGAATATTACGATTGCGAGCGTTTAGAACCTTTGTAAGTAGAAAGTCTTGATTTGAATTATAAATTGTCAAAAACCTCGACTGATAAAACATATCTAAATTTCACATAGGGAACAACCCTGGAACTCATCATACAAATGTCTTTGAAAACGTTGCCGTTCATAGGTGCATTCTTCTCAATTGTCATTGCATTCACGCACGCACTCATTGTTCTTCTTCGAGAAAAAGAAGATAGTTTTTTCCAAGAGAAATTTTCTGGAACACTTAATGGTCCTCAGAACACCAATCTGGATGGGGTCGAAATCAATCTTAGTGACAGTAGTAGCCAAAACGACTTCAAGAACCCATTTAAAGCGTTTTCTGATGTATGGTTTCTCATCTACGGTGTATGGGATCCACTGAACGATGGCAATGCTAGTGATGACCCAATGATTACCGTTTTGTCTATTTTATTTTCTTTTGTTATCGGTTTGATTTTCTTTAACATGATTATGTACGTTTATCCTTAGAAGCAGATTGGAAGGATAATAGGTCACTAATATAATTCTTTTTAATTAGCGCCTTGATGACAACTGCCATTGAAAAAATCAATGAAAGAGGAAGGAAAAACTGGTAAGTTCTCAGGAAATAGCTGTACATACAAATGGATATATCTTATACTTATATTAATTATTTTTACAAATTTTATAAGGATTCATCACTTAGCAGGTATGTTTTATTATTATCTGTGCTTATTTTTTAAATAACTGAAAAAAGAAAAATAACATATCATCATTCATTTACAGCTGTAGTATCCGAAGTTGAACTATTTTGGTCCACAACAAGCGAGCGAATTGATGGATTAAACAACCCTCATTTCGTATTCTATATCGCAGGCAAAAAATCTTACGAAAAACATAAGAAAAAACTATCAAAAGAATACAAAAAATACTTGCAACTACATCGCCAGGATAGTAGGAATAAGAGTGAGCCGCAAGGCCAAGGCATCCCTTTACGAGATTTTAGATCAACACTTTAATATTTTTATTGTGCTGACCTCTTATTCTAATGTATACACAAATCTTTTGCGAATTTATATCGCTACTTTTACCATATCCGGTGTGCAAAGAAATAGCCTTTTAATTTTTAAAATGAAAAATATTAAATATAAATGAATAAAAACCATTATGAGTGACTTTATTTAATTAGATGGTATGGTGTTGCGTTGCATCTAAGCTTCACCACATCTTGTGTTGCCTTAGCAAGTGTATTTTTCGGTTGCACCAAAGTGATCATTCGGACAATCTAATGAATCAGATGACCATGTTATATAAAAGTGTGTCCAATTCTTTTTCTAAACCAACTCCAATTAATCATCTTTCTCCTCAAAATAAATTATTAGTGATGACGAATTCTGAATCTGTTCATTTTACAGGTATACCAGAAACGTTTTAAGTTGCTTAAAAGGTGTAATCTTAAATATTGAAATTATTTTAGTTCCAATTCCTTCAGTAACGGAGGACTATTCAGAGAACAGACCGTTAGATGAAGTGCCCACAGAATTTCACAGTAAAGCAGTTAAAAGCACAAACCTTGACCCCAAGAGAAAGTTAAAAAACGTAGATGTGTTTGATGTAACTAGTGACAAAAAGTACATGGCAACTGTGGATTCCGACTATATACTTCACGTGTATGGAATCATAGGCAATTTCGAGGCTTATGAAGAGCTACCTATTTTCGAAATTTATAATAGTAAAAAAGATGAAGAAGGGTACCACAGTTCAACTCCAGTTTATTCAGATTTTTTGGCTAAAGGAATATTGATATACAATGCGAAAATCTCTCTTGTACCTTCCCCTATGTACGTATGTCTTTCAATTTCGTTTGATGGAAAGTTTGTAGCAGTGTCGACTTATTCCCTATTCGAAGATCAAGCCATTTATAATATTTATTCCACTGACGAGAACGAGAAAAAAAGAAAAATATCAAAATTATTAGATAGAAAAGCCGAGGGGGTTAAACCGCCTCGTCATTTACGGCCCGTTTTTATGAAGAATCGATTCATTATAGCAACTAATAACAGTATTAATATATTCAACTTAAAATTTGACAAGATATCGTCTTCAAAAAACAGCTTCAACCATAATATTCACTCTCTTGATTTACGCCTTCGAGATGCGACATCTAACACTATAAATGACGGTCAAATTTATGTGAAAGAGCCTTTTGATGCAACGGATAAAAAAAAAATTCGAGATCTTGTTGGAAATTTTACCAATGCAGGCAGAACAATATCTATTATGGCAGCTATTAGGCAAAATATCTTAATCGAACCATGTACATTTAATATGGAACGAATATGGTTACCACAAACCAACACACTACTCGGATCTATCAGCAAAAATACGTTTAATGAAATTGTGGCTATATCAAATAATAATAAATACGTTTCGATGTTGGATAGAGATCAAGATTTTAGTCTTACCAAAAAAAAAGATCAATGTCCAACTTTTTATATATACTCGCTGGTAACAGGATCACTTTTAAACATGGTAACGCTCCACAAATATACATTTCACGAATACAATGTAGAAATAGATCCTATGGAGATCGATATCCAGCATGCATCATTTCAACTCAATGATAAATATATATTTATTTCCGGATTCGTAGCTCAAGAATTTGCTACTACTGCTCCAGTTTCTGTATGGAAAACAAAAAAAGTGGCTAAAAAAGAATTCGCTTTCTGTCAACTATGGAATATTCCAGCTCAAAGAATAGTATGCTGCAAAAAATATGAACTGCGAACAAACAGAAGACGAATCCCTCTCATTTTTACCGAACCACAGTCAGCCAATCAATTTTCAGTGACTTATATTAATATCAGCAACAATCATGAATTAGAGAGCGAGTCATTTGATATATCAATTCGAGATACAATAGCTAATCAAATACA
Source organism: Backusella australiensis (assembly GCA_024140565.1). Classification (NCBI taxonomy): domain Eukaryota; kingdom Fungi; phylum Mucoromycota; class Mucoromycetes; order Mucorales; family Backusellaceae; genus Backusella; species Backusella australiensis. The sequence goes on along the minus strand of VCJH01002835.1, from coordinate 15,483 downwards.
AGGAACTAGCCCAGAATTTGAATGGAAGGAATGTAACTCAGACGAACTTCCAAAGGAACAGATACCGAGACCTATCAACAACGATGACATATACGATTTGGATAGCACATACCATAAATTTAAACGATATGTGTTGGATTACAACAGCAACAGATACATCTTACTTTTTGGTTATTTTTCAGTGCAGATATATCGTCTGGTACCTATTAAAGATGATTCTGTAGATGAATTTGAAGTGCTAAAATCTACCATTGGCTCCGGAACAGATATCAAATATTACCGTTTTACACCTTCAAATGAGCTTATTTACATCAAAATATATAATAGAGAGTTGGCAGAACTAAATAACTTATTAGATGGTGAAGAACTGGATGGTATAAACCCAGATGATATTGAAGTCAAATTTGATGCAAATGGAATTCCAGGTCGGACCTTAGTAACTCGAAAACGACGTGCCAATACCTCAGAAGCCACAGACTATTTTGATGAACTGTTTCTACCAATGGAACTGATTAAGCAAAATCAACCGAATATGGATATATTTGAACAAAGCGAAAAGAGAAATAACCGCAATAGTAATAACTCAAAGAACTCTCAAACGACAGAAAATGATAGCAATACCAACGTCCAAAGTGAACCGGAACCAATGAATGAAGACAATACACTGCTTAGGCAAAACAACGAAGACACCAACAACAACACCCAGAATGGATCAGAATCTACAAATGAAGACAGTACAGCGCCTACTCAAAACAATGAAGACGTCAACAACAATACCCAAAATGAACCAGAAGATAATACACCACCAACTCAAAGCAATGAAGAGGTCCAATTGGAGGGAGAAGAAATACCGAAGAAAGAGTATAGCGGCTTTGAATTTCATTATTTCGAGAGTACAATCTTAACTCTCTACTATTCTCGCTCAATTATGGAGAATAAAGGGGTAAAGAATTTATGTTATATTTGTACTTAAACATATGTATATTGATATTAATCAATAACTTTATCAATGACATAGGAACGCAATATGCATATAATATGTAGACATACAAATGAACTTCTTACTAAACTAATCAAGAAATATGACAATACAAAGTATTTTTCCTCAGAATCTGGAAGTTTTTCATTTTACCTGTTATCCAAAATACCCTCGCTCCATGATTTTATCCAAAACATTCTACTAAAACAAGATGAAAACCAGGTTAAATCCCAAATTCCACTCAGCACATTTAGTTACCCAGAGAAGAAGAATATACTAGCATATCGAAATTATACAGATATACATGTTCTTGCTAAAGAAGACGGGTCAAAAGTGAATGTATTTACAGAACTCTCAAGACTGAACCAAAAACTATTTTATCTTTTATTTTATCGTGTTATAATGGATTCCAAATTTAGTCATGTTGGAAATATGTATGCGGTTACAGACTTGTTTTTATTTCTTCAAAGAAATAAATATTTAGGTATACAAATATACTTCTTTTGTATGGGATATTTAATCTAAAAATGGTAATAATTATATAGATATACTACTAAAGTGCACCGAAATGTTGGCCTATTTCCCTGTTCCAAGAAAGTTCCCGGTCCTGACAAAAGATGTGCAAGATGCTTTTAATTCAACCTTTTCAACTCAGTATAAACCAAGTGTGTTGTCATACAATTTAACAAAAGAGATCGAAGACCCCAAATTATATGAACCGAATACACCTTTCATAACACAAGAATTTTGGAACAATAGAATACCCAGCTACTTTAGACATTTATTGACATATGTATTAGAAATATTTGGGGAAGATGATGGACCAATAAAGCATGAAGAGCCTTTGTTCGTTACAGATGAATTTGTTTCAAATACGAGAACACTTTGTGTAGTCCCGTTTCCATATTTTCTTTCACATACACCAACCATCCAACCAAGCAGTTTCAGCAATATTTTATCCATTTTCCAACACACAGATAGTCCGTTTACAAAAATCGCCTCTAGCAAAACATTCAACAATATTTTTGTTGAGAGTAATGTCAATATCGAAGTTTTGACTCTTTACAAATGGAAAGCTTTTGCAGGAAAGCGCTTCATCCTGATCTTATTTGTTCATGCGGTCTACTATATATCATTTTCAATCGGTGTGGCCTTTGCAAACGAAGTATTCGGATATCATCTTGGTGAAAGTTTGTCTCATCCTGGCCACTATGTTACCATTGCCATCATGCTTCTTTCTTGGTTAGTTTTATTTGTGCAGGAAATAAGGCAGTTTATGTATAATATTGCAGATTATATGAACTTTTACAATCTCATTGATTGGACTGCTCTAATAATGCCTATTACATCGTTTGGATTACTTCTTACCAATGGAAAATACATCGTAAGTTATTACTATTCAATAAAAATATGTTGAAAGAAAACTAATATGTATTTGTTTGAAATTAGAATCAGGTCACATCAACGGCTACACTTGTTTTATGGATTCACGCAATATTGAGATTACGTGCGCTCAAAACGTTTGTAAGTAGAAAGACATACTGTAGATTACTCACTCTAAAATCTATAATACTAAAACATGCATAAATTTCAAATAGGGAACAACACTAGAGCTTATTATACAAATGTCTTTAAAAACTTTGCCGTTCATAGGTGCATTCTGTTCAATTGTCATTGCGTTCACGCATGCACTCATTGTTCTTCTTCGAGAAAATGATGATGGATTCTTTCAGGAGCAATTTTCTGGAACTCTTAATGATCCTCAAAGCGCCAACCTAGATGGTGTCGAAATCAATCTTAGTGACAGTAGTAGCCAAAACGATTTTAAGAATCCTTTTAAAGCATTTTCTGATGTATGGTTTTTCATCTACGGAGTATGGGATCCATTAAACGACGGTGATGCCGGTGATGATCCGATGATTACCATTTTTTCCATCTTATTTTCTTTTGTTATCGGCTTGATATTCTTTAATATGATTATGTATGCTATTTTCTTCGAAAAGTTTATAAAGAAAATAGGTGATTAACATCTTTCTTTTAAATTAGCGCCCTAATGTCAAGTACTCTTGAAAAAATAAACGAAAGAGGAAGAAAAAACTGGTAAGCTCATACAAAGCAGATATATATACACATGATTATATTCCATATGTTCATAATTATATTCTACTATTTTCACAAAAATTTGTAAGGATTCATCACTTAGCATGTATGATTTATCATTATTTACGTTAGTAATGTTCAAAGAATTTATAGGCTAAAATTTTGGTTTATTTTTTTTTTACAGCTGTGGTATCCGAGATTGAGCTATTTTGGTCTACTTTAAATGAACGATCTGATGGAGTAAACAACCCTCGTTTTGTATTCTATATCGCGGATAAAAAAATATACGAAGAGCATAAGGAAAAACTATCAAAAGAATATGAAAAATATCTGCAATTACACCTCCAGGAGAGTAAGAGCATAAATAAACCGGAGGTTTCTTTACGCGAATTTGAATCTGCTCCTTTTATATACAAATCTTTGTAGTTTTGTATTTTGTACTTTCACCATATGCGATGTGGAAAGAAATAATCTTTATTTCTTAAAAATAAAATAAATGAAATGTAGATGGTAAAATAACCACTGTGTATTTCTACTATTTGAATACTTGGTAAATTGATAATAGACGAGTGGTTATTTTTTTCATATTACCGGTGTTTTTTATTTACACTGTCCAATGTGTTATCTAAGAATGTTCCCCATTGAATTACTTTCTATTACGTTTAGCAGTTATATCGAATTACTTGTCGGAGGCGGGGTATTGCCATCGTTATCAGAGAAAAAAGTAACCTTTAACTGCAATGAATGAACGAAATTTGAATTTAAGATTACGTAACGCAACAATATTTGTTGAATGATGTGGGACGGCTGTTACTCCACTAGTAAACTAAGGTTATTCACACTATTTGTAACATTAAACATATTACAAATGTAAATCAACTTCTTTCATATATAAAAGGAGGGATAGGTATAAGCATATTCATTAATTTCTTGAGCATAATAGCGTTTTATTTCATCGGTACTAATTCAGAGATTCTTACACATGAGGATTGATAATGATCCAAAAGAGCATTTAAGGATAAATGACAGATAATGTTTCTATAAACAAGAATGGTTCAGATTGGGCCCTTTTTTGTGTTTTCATTCTTAACTCGCCTGCTATGGGCTACATTAAGACAATGTCCTACATCCATGCGTAGATCAAAGATACCATCATAATATGCACCAGGAATGAAAACGATGTGGAGCAAAATTTACATTCTAGTATCGAAACATTATTTTACGTACCTTTTTACTATATATGACAATGTATGACTTGATTTAACTGGTTAATACGGACCTGAATTGTAGCTAAGCTTCACCACATCTTGTGTTGCCTCGGCAAGTGTATTATATGGTTGTACTAAAAGATCATTCGGACAATCTAATGAATCAGATGACCATGTTATATAAAAGTGTGTCTAATTCTTTCTCTAAGCCAACCCAAATTGATCATCTTTTCTTAAAACTAATATCATTAATGTCGAGCTCTGGATCAGGTTATCTCGCGCGTAAGTTGGAACCTTTTCGAATTGTTTAAAGGATGTTATCTCAATATTAGAGTTATTTTAGTTTCAATTCCTTCACCAACGGGTGATTCTTCAGTATTTGCAGAATCGAGAAATGAATCCTCCAAAAACTTGATATTTGGCCCAAAAACAACGCTGAGAAATATCGAAGTATTTGATATAACTAGTGACAAAAAGTACATTGCGACTGTGGACTCCGACTACTTGCTTCACGTATATAAAATCATAGGCAACTTCGAGGCTTACAGCGAAATATCCGTTTTCGAAATTTACAACAGTAAAAAAGATGAACTAGGGCATCACAATTTAATTCCAGTTTATTCAGATTATTCAGCTAAGGGAATACGGATATGCACTGAGGAGATCTCT
>VCJH01002834.1:62130-72711 GCA_024140565.1 Backusella australiensis | reverse complement strand
AAAAAAAAAAAAAAAAAAAAAAAAAAAAAAAAAAAAAACAATTAACACATTTTATAAATAGGCAATTCGTGCAGGTCAACAGGTTGTTATTTCTATTTATGATATTCAAGTAGGAGATGTGCTAAGACTTGAGCCTGGAGATATCGTTGCAGCCGACGGTATATTTATTGAGGGACACAACCTTAAATGTGATGAGTCTGCAGCTACAGGAGAATCAAATGCTGTACGTAAATTATCATGGCAAGAGTGCCGAAACAGATACCCTGATGATGATGAGGATGAAACGTTTTCAAGATCGTCAACCGAGAGTGTAAGATCAGATGAGAGCATGACATCCAATGTACGACCGGTCGATCCATTCCTGGTTTCAGGCTCAAAAGTACTAGAAGGTTTTTGTACATATATAGTCACTGCGGTTGGCCCAAACTCATTTCATGGAAGAACTTTAATGGCACTAAGAACAAAGGATGAAAATACCCCTTTACAGGATAAATTGGATGTGCTGGCAAGTAGCATTGCCAAATTTGGTGTATCCGCTGCCGCTTTTTTGTTCGCAATGCTTCTGATTAGATGTATTATAGGCTATGCAACGGGATATCTTTCTACGGTTCCAGCAGATGTTGTTGCTCACTTTATGACCATTTTGATCACTACAGTCACTGTCATTGTTGTTGCAGTACCCGAGGGCCTCCCCCTTGCTGTCACTTTAGGTAAAATTTATATTTTAATTATTCATTTGTGGATTTAGCAAAAACCTAATAATTTCCTTTTATATAAATGTTTTTCTTACGTTAGCCTTGGCATATGCTACTCAACGTATGTTGAAAGATAATAACCTTGTTCGTATCCTGGCTGCTTGCGAAACAATGGGTAATGCTACCACCATTTGCTCCGATAAAACCGGCACACTGACACAAAACAAAATGTCTGTTGTGGCTGGTACGTTTGGTTCCTCGTTCCGTTTCCTCAAAGATCCACCTGCATCTAGAACGGATCTTGTAGAGATATCACATATACGTTACAAGGTACCGACACCCGTGAAGAACTTCCTTAACCAAGCCATGGCCGTCAACTCGACAGCTTTCCGAAATACTACTTTAGAGGGTGACACATCCTTGGTTGGTAATCGTACCGAAACCGCAATGCTAAATTTTTCAAAGGAGCACATGGACTCTGAACCATTCGAGTTGCTACGAACACATTGGGAGGTGGAGCATGTTTTCCCTTTTAGCTCTTCCAGAAAGGCAATGGCTACAGTGATCCGTGTACCAGTCAAGGATGGTGAAAAGGAAAAAACTGTATATCGCCTCCATATCAAAGGTGCATCTGAATTGTTACTTAAAAGCTGTGGCAGTATTCTCTCAATGCATGATCCGTTATATGAAAAGCTGGATGAGTTTGATCAATCCAATAACTATACCATAGCAGCACGCCTTATGACAGATGGAAACAGACAGCGTATGTCAAAAGTGATTCAAAGTTATGCTACCCGTTGTTTGAGAACACTGGCCATTTGCTATCAGGATTTTGACAGCTGGCCAACTCAAAGACAATTGGATCAGGTACTAGAGGCTGGCGGTCTTACCCTTCTTGGCATTGTTGGTATTGAGGATCCACTACGTCCTGGTGTAAAGGAGGCAGTGACAGCATGTCAACGTGCAGGTGTCTGTGTTCGAATGGTAACTGGCGACAACATGCTTACCGCAAAAAGTATTGCACGACAGTGTGGTATCTACGTCTTTGGTGGATTGGCAATGGATGGCCCCACATTTAGAAAGCTTTCTCAGGAAGAGCGTATTCGCATCCTGCCTCAACTTCGAGTGTTGGCAAGAACCAGTCCCGAGGATAAGAGAATGCTTGTTAATGATCTTCGCGAGACTGGAGAGATTGTTGCAGTTACAGGAGACGGCACAAACGATGGACCTGCTTTGAAAGCAGCAGATGTAGGCTTTTCCATGGGTATCGCTGGAACCGAAGTTGCCAAAGAAGCCTCGAGTATCATTTTAATGGATGACAACTTTTCGAGCATCGTAAGAGCCATCTCATGGGGTCGTTGTGTTAATGATTCCGTCAAAAAATTCCTACAGTTTCAATTGACAGTCAATATCACGGCTGTCATGCTTACCATTATGACGGCCATTGTCAGTGATCAACAGAAATCCATTTTAACTGCAGTGCAGCTTTTGTGGGTGAATTTAATTATGGATACCTTTGCTGCTCTCGCCCTGGCTACCGATCCACCTGCTCCTGATTTATTAAATCGTCTTCCTGAGCCAAGAACCGCCCCTTTGATTGATAATTGCATGTGGAAAATGATTATTGGTCAATCTGTCTATCAGATTCTTTTGATTCTCATCTTTTTATACACGGATGCTCTTGGTCTTTCCGAAGATCCTGCTACTCTACAGACTGTTGTTTTTACCATCTTTGTCTTTTGCCAGATATTCAACGAGGTCAAGTATGTATCATTGTCTTTTTCATTTTTTTTTTTTCATTTTTTAAATCCAATATTTAATTTATCTTTCTATCTTTATTTATAGTTGCAGAAGAATAGATAATAACTTGAATGTATTCCGTGGCATCAAGAAAAACAACTTCTTTATTATGATTTTCCTTGTTTGCATTTGTGGTCAGATCATTATAGTAGAGCATGGAGGAGCGGCATTCCAAACGGTTCCATTGAGCCGACATCATTGGGTTCTAAGTATTGCTCTTGGTTTATTGTCCATCCCAATCGGAGTCATTATCCGTTTGATACCTGATGAAACCTTTACAATGTCAAGGCGCACTATCGGTCTCTCTACAGTCGAGCCAAGTAAAGTATGCCAGGATGATGACGCCAGGCTTGCATGGAACACATCCACTCTCTTAGATACCAATGCAGTGAAGACCAAGTTTTGCAATAATGAAAATGAAATCAAGGAGGAGATATGCTGGTCAAGAATTGTATAAAAGAAAGAAAAGTGTTTGATTGATTATGTTATATTTTGTGGCTCCTGATTCGCTCAATTTTTCTTTTTTAATCAAAATAAAAATACTTGTATATTCTACGTTTCTTTTTCTCTTTTCCGATAAAACAAAAAAATCATTAATGGCCAGCAGATTAACAGATCTTGTTCCTCGTCCCAACACGCCTGCCAAAGTAGGCAAACCAGTTCGTGTACGAGCAAACTTTTTCCAAGTCAACCGCCTTCCACAGGGAAACATCTTCCACTACGATGTGCAGATAAGCCCTGATGCAAAGAAAGGCCTTATCCAGAAAATATGGAGATACTTTGAACAGACTATGGCCCCAACCGCCTTTGGTGGAATCAAGGTCATCTTTGACGGTCGCCAGAATGCATTCTCTCCAAAGAAGCTCCCTCTTAACGATGTCTTTCAAACCTTTGAGGTAAGTATTTTGATTGTTGTCAATATTATTGTTTTCGATAAATTAATTTTTTAGTTTCTTTGTTCACAAAGGTCACTTTGCCAAGCGATGGAAAGAACAAAGAGACATTCAAGATTCGCATCAAAGAGGCTGCAGAAATCAACATGGAGGAGTTGCATCGTTTCTTGAAAGGTGAAACGAAGTGCACGACCAACTGCCTAACAGGTTTGTAATAGAAGTAAACAAACAAGTGATAAGCAACATTACTTACGTGTTGCTGTCAACTAGCCATCATGGTCTTGGATGTATTGATCCGCTATGTGCCTTCCATGACTCACACTACCATTGGAAGATCCATGTATATTTCTAACGATAAGCGTGTCTTGCCTAATGGCTTGGAGGTCTGGCAAGGATACTACCAATCAGCTCGTCCCACTCAAGGTAACTGATAAATTAACAATCATCATCATCATCATTTTGTATTTCGTCATACTTATTTGATTGCATAGGCAAAATGATGATCAACATTGATGTCGCTGCCACTGCCTTCTATGAGTCTGGTCCTCTCCCTGAAATCGTGGCAAAGATATTGAACCGCCGCTCCGTTGATGAGTTACGCCGCGGCATCCCTCCTCGTGATATCAACAAGCTCGAACGCGTTCTCAAGAAGGTCAAGCTCTACTCTACTCATCGCGGTGAAAGAAAGTATAAGCACACTCTCCAAAAGTTCTCTACTGAAAGTGCTGAGAATACCTTCTTCACCACTGAAGATGGCGGAAAGATCTCTGTGGCAAAGTACTTTGTGCAAAAGTACAACAAGCGTCTCAACTATCCTTTCCTCCCTTGTGTTGCTGTAAAGGAGACCGTGCTCTTGCCCATGGAAGTGCTGGAAATCATTCCTGGTCAACGCTTCAACCACAAGCTCAATGAAAAGCAGACTGCTGACATGATCAAGTTCACCTGCACAAAGCCCTTCCAGCGTGCCAATAAGATCAAGCAAGGCTTGCCTCTCTTGGAGTACGAAAACGAATACATGAAGGAATTCAATATGCAGGTCAGCAATGAAATGTCCATGATCAATGCTCGTGTTCTCCCTCTTCCAAAGATCTCCTATAATCCTTCCTCTCAAGAAGCCCTTGTTACTCCCAATGGCGGCATCTGGTCTCTTCGTGGTAAGAAACTCTTGAAGGGTGCCACTCTTTCCTCTTGGAGTGTTGTCAACTTTGCCGGTAACGTCCCCAAGGCTGCTCTCGACCGCTTCTTCCGTGAAATTGTCTCTGGCTTCATTGATAAGGGCATGAATGTCAATAACCGTACTCCAATCATGATCAACGCAGACCCTCAAGGAAACATTGAGATGGTCTTGAAGGATGCTGGCCAAAGAGCTTTCAAGGCTACCAAGCTTGCCCCACAGTTGATCTTTTGTATTGTCAACAATGTCAACACTGCCCTTTATCCTGAAATCAAGCGTATCTCTGATACTGTTATTGGTGTTCCCACACAGTGCTTGCAATCAAAGCATATTGCTGATGCCAATAAGCAGTACTGCGCCAATGTTTCTCTCAAGGTCAATGTCAAATTGGGTGGTACAAACACTTGCTTGCCCTCCAACCAGATTCCCTTCATCACCCAGAAGCCCACCATCATCTTTGGTGCTGATGTCACTCACCCTGCTCCTGGCGACTTTAACCGTCCTTCCATTGCTGCTCTTACTGCCTCCATGGATGCCCAGGCCTCCCGATACGCTAGCTCAATCAGAGTCCAGGCTAACCGTACTGAAGTTATTGCTGACCTTGCCAATATGGTCAAGGAGATGCTCAAGTCCTTCTACCAGGCCTGCGGTCAAAAGCCTGCACGCATGATTTTTTATCGTGATGGTGTGTCAGAAGGCCAATTTAAACAAGTCATGGATGAAGAGGTAAAGGCCATCAAGGCGGCTTGCAGTTCATTGGAGAAGGGATACGATCCCCACCTCACCTTTGTTGTTGTTCAAAAGCGCCACCATGCCCGTTTCTTCCCAGTTGACGCAAATGATGCTGATAAGACCGGCAACTGCAAACCTGGAACTGTCGTTGATAGTGACATTTGTCACCCTACTGAATTCGACTTCTATCTCTTGTCCCACCCTGGCTTGCAGGGCACTTGTCGCCCCACTCACTATCACGTTCTCCATGATGAGAACAGCTTTAGCGCTGATTCTCTCCAGGAGCTGACCTACCGTCTCTGTTACACTTACGCAAGATGCACTCGTGCCGTATCCATTGTTCCCGCTGTATACTATGCTGATATCATTGCTGCTCGTGCCCGTTACCACCGTCGTGGTGAGAACTGGAGTGATGGTGCTAGTACCACTACTGAGTTCAGTGATGCTGATAGCATGATGGCCAGTTACGCTCCTGTCCGTCCCACTCTTCAAAAGGTTATGTACTTCATGTAACCTCCTCACTCACTCACTCACTCACTCACTCACTCACTCATTCTCTCTCTCTGTGTGTCTCCCTTCTTTTTCTTCTTCTTTTTTATTTTTTTATTAACAAAATAACAGACAAGCAAATTATTTAATAAAGGGACTCTATTATATTTTATTATGATTTATGATACAAGTTGATATTCTAAATGGATGTAAAGTTTACTTTCTCTTCTTGGGAATCTTTTTATAAGTCTTCTTTCCAGAAAACAAGTCTACATAGTCTGGCTTTTCTGGCTCCTTTTCATTCTTGACAACGACTGGCTTGGCGTCCATATCAACGTCCTCTTCACTTTGAGCTGGCTTCTTTTTCTCTTTCTCGTCCAAGAGGGAAGCTGGAACGCTAATCTTTTTGTCTGTCTTTTTGCTAATTGTAGGCTCGACTAGCTTCTTTACTGAATTAACCTCTTTCTCTTTTCGGCTTGGTCGCTTATAAAACTTTGCGCTTTTGCCCATGTTTGATCGATTAGTTGTAAGAAAAAGAGAAAATAAAATGCTTAACAAATCATAAAAGGGTGTTTATCCAAGTGGCTTTTTTCTTGGATATATATATTTTTTTTTACCTTGAATCCACGCCTGGCAATTGGCTTAAATCAAGAAATATTAATATCCGATGTGTGGGGTGAATAAGGTTGACCTGAAAGAATGCATATAGTATAATTACAAAAACTGTATGCCTTATCGATTGAACTCCATTGATGGGCTAATGTGAGTTGCCTTCTAAAGGTATTGCTACTACTATACAACACTGAAAGCGCGCACAAATGCGTACAGTCGGTGCTGAGTCATTGCATGAAATGTTGATAGCGTGATATCTACAATGGATTCAGTAAAGTGTATTCTATCGAGTGAGTCTACAATGAAGATATATCGCATTGGATGATTTAATAAAGAGATCATCAATACATATTACTATTTTCATGTATGATTTCTCTCTTTCTCAATCTCTCTCTCTCTCTCTCTCTCTCTCTCTATATAGATTCTCTTGTTAAATACAAGTTGGTATTACCTTCCTTTTCATACAAAAAATAAATAAATAAATAAATGATTCAGCCCCAGCAGTTTTGGCATTCCTGTCTCGAGTAAAAAGGGTATAGTTCTTACCATAAATTTATAGTCTATAATCCATCACTTATTTGTTGATCATCAGAGCCTACAATTTATAAGCTTGATTTTATATCTTTAAAGTATGTTAAAGAATACATTTATAAATACTGTGATTATTTATTCGGCTTAAACATATTTTGTTCAGCACAAGCCGAAATTAAATTAGAATAATCTAAGCCTTGTCATTCATCCATATTATTATAAATAAACATATTATTGTCATTTTTTTCCTTTTATTATCATCATCATTTTTGCATTCAAGTCGAATGGATCCTTATAACGAAAAGCAACCGTTGACGGCGTCAATATCTAGCAAGCAAAATCAAATCAATCCAACCCATTCGCTTAAAGACTTTCAAGACATTGTGACAGAAGTCGATTTGACAGTTAAAGATGTTCGATACCTCACTATGCAAAAGATAAGAAACGCACAGCGGGACCTTTACGATAATGCGGTAAAAACAAATCATACAGCTCAGAATAGTCGTACAGTACTTGAAAAATGCACCAAAGACGCTTTGAATAAACTAGAGTTCATTAAAAACTCTATCAATACCATCGAACCAAACAAACCAAAACTGAAGAATTTGGATATTCGTAATAAGCGATTTAAACACATTGCAAAGAATTACAGAACGATACTTGAAGATTACATCAACTTGACATCCGAAAGCCAGCGCTATACTTCAGCATTATTCGAGCAACAGATTAAACTAGTCAATCCAAGAGTAACAGCTCTAGATATTCAGCATGCTGTCTCCTCTTCCAATGAACACGATTCCTCTGCGTTTGTTCAAGTGCTGATGCAGCGTGCAGTGACAAAGAACGACGAAATAACGCAACACACTATGCACATTGTTCAGGATATTCATCAAGATCTACGATTAATCAACACAACATTAAAATCATTAAACCGCCTACATGATAATGTCAGCCGTACCATTGATCGATATAGAGCAAGATGGCCAATGCTATTGCAAGAAGGAAGCACTGTTTATGTGATTGATGATACGTTGGAGATATTAGAAAAGACTCGAGCTGGTGTTCCGGTTGACTTTGAAGTGATTCTAAATAATCAAGAAAGGAGACATAGAGTCATCATGAGCGTTTTAACCATTATAACTCTTCTTGTCGTGGTTGGATTCATTGTGCTTTCTGCGTTAATTTCCTAAAATAATAAAATCGTGACTTTAATTCTATATATTTTCTGGCTTTGTTTTTTTGTTTTTGTTTTATTGCTGTTTCTTTGAAAGAAAACAAAAAAATGCCCACAACAATAAATAATACCAACAGCAACAACAATAATGCCATCACTATAAATAACGTTAATATCTCTCGGGACTTCCTCTTATCTCAAAAACCAATCGTGTTGTGGATTCATGATCCCGGAGCTGCTTATAATCACGACGCTGTTGTCAATCCAGAGCTTTTCCCAAATTTTCGTGATGGACAGCTCTTACGCATTCACTGTCCACGCAATGGCTCACCACAGACACAGCAGCCGCAAAGAGGACAAGGAAAACAGGACCAAGAAAAGAACAACCAAGAGCAAAAGACAGAAGCAAAGCAAGACCAAACTCCGTCGTCGGACCAAGAGCAGCAGCAAGGCCATGTGGAAGCCGCTCTGGAGAGAGAAAGTGTTGTTGTAAAAGGCCATGTTGTCGATAAAGAAAGCCTATCAAGGCAGCAGCAGTTACAGGTAATTTCATGGTGCAATGATTGGTGTTTTTATTTGATTAATTTGAAAAAAGCGTTCACATATCATTTAAAAAGTTTTCAATATCCAAAGATATTGCTGATAGATTCAATCTTCGATCCAGACAGGAGGTCTATGTTGAAATAGTAAGTTGCAAAACACTCATTTCACCATGATTATAGCTTGGCTAACATCATGTAGATTGTCCCAAATGTAGTGAGCTTGGATCATGTCGAGCTTGCATTCAAAGAGCAGTATCTTGGTAGAAGTGATATGTGGAGATTACAGCAAAGTTTAAAAGGAACGTGTGCCTATCTCGAAAAGAAGATTCTTTATGCAGGATCAATCAAAGCGACTGTCAAAAGACTGTTCACAGATGATAAAGAAGTAAGTTTTGATCATCTAAACCCATTTGAAAAAGGGTTCTCATCTCTATTTATTCGAAAAAGATGACATCTGGGTATATTACAGGAAAAACAAAAGTGATATTCCGCTCAGCTTCAGCAAAATACTTTCTTTTTATTCAAATGTCAAGGGAAATGTGGGAATTTGATGAGGATGGCGAACTCTATTTTGAAAAGGCCGTCAGCAACTTTTTGCCTCAACTGTTTAACCGATGGAAGGATGAAGGCACAAATCATGTTGTATCGATTGTTTTATTCACCCGTGTCTATTATGAAAAGGAAATTGATGATCCCCTTTTGAATCGAGCAGCTGATGGACGTTTTTACAAGGATTTTTACAAAGTGTTGGCTGATTGGGAAACAACAGATGATTGGATGGCAATCATTGGTCCTTTGAAACAAGAACAGCTTGGATTTCAACCTAGTGTTTTGATGCGTACTCAGGATGAGCGACAGGTGGTTAGTGGTCAGATATCAATGGCTTATGAAGGAAATGTGCTCGAGGCAATCAATCTAGCATTGAATCCGTTTGATAAACACTTTGTTGATCGTGACTTGATGAGAACGGGTCTCTCCATTATACTTATAACACCGGGCGTTGGAAAATTCTCTGTCAACAAAAAACTGCTAAGATTGACAAACGAGCGAATGACAGACAATGGTATTGCAATGGATCTTGTTTGTCTTTCATCCGTGCCACTGCACATCACACCACTCATGTGCTATATGGACGCACCACTCACTGTTGAAACTGAGCCAACAAATGCAGAGCCATTTTCAGGAGACACATTAATGCCTCGAATCGGAAAGCCGTTTACAGCTGCAAATTCACCCGAAAAGCCGGGTATTTCCAATTTAAAACTGGCAACCGGCTATTTGGATCCATTGTACAGAGACAGCAAAGACGCACCCACACAAAAGTATTATGTTGTGCCCCATTGGGTGGATTGCAGCTTCTATCATCATGAAACGGGTCGATTTATAAAGCAGGATAAATTCAAAACACGCTGCAAAATGTACGAACTCCAGATGATGGGTATTATGGAGCATGACATTAAAGGAATTCGAATCCCATATTTATCAGAAACAGTCGCTAAAGAACCAGTAAAAACACGTATAATTAAACAACAACGAAGTAGCAGTAGCTTAAATGATCGATTGGCCTTGACGTCAAGTGGTGACGGAAAACATAATAACGGCGATCATTATCTTTCAAAATCAGCCAACATTGGGGGAAGCACTCGAAGAACCTCTTTTCTGTCAAATGCAGACATGGTCATGACACCAAAACCAGAGGAAAAAACTGATGCCGTCTTTACAAGATATGATAATGATGTATTTAAAACTTCGATTGAGCCTCGCTTTGGTAAACGACATAGTATACAGACCAAATTAACTAGTAATTCAAAGCCAAATCATGGACCCAAAAGCTCCTTTGAGGGCTCAGAAAGACCGGATAGTGATGGACTCCATGTAACTAGCACTCGCCATAAAACATCAAATGTAAATATCGAGGGGAAGGGTTTATCAAATTTCA
>VCJH01002834.1:24356-44267 GCA_024140565.1 Backusella australiensis | reverse complement strand
AAAAAAAAAAAAAAAAAAAAAAAAAAAAAGTAATGTTCATTTCAAATATATGTAAACCATGGGGGTTTTGTAAAATATCGCACTGTTTACATCAAATGCTTACCATTTGCAAAAAAAAGGCTACTCATATAGTGCCTTCAACTCATTAGAAGCTAAACTTTTGTGTTCCATATCGATATGAACAAGCTCACATTTCTTTTCCTTTCACCCTGTTCTACTTTTGATCCAGTTACTGATAGGGTCTGCTTTTTAAGCACTCTTGTGAACTTGGTCAAGTTGCTTTTACTGTGAGAAGTGTAAAATAGTTGAATGATTAAATTAGGTTCGGACTTTGACGTTACCTTCGGCCACGATAAATTTCAATACGCTTGGCCACACTCAAAACCTTTTTATTAGCCAATCAATAAAGACAACATTCTACCTTTTCGGACGCAACGCTATTTCAATTTTTTTTGTTCTCTTTTTATTGTTAAAAAATGGCACTTTTTAGAAAACGGTATCAGCAAGTATTTTCAAATAGTCAACTTTATAAAGCCAGACAAATAAACACAGGTAAACTTTCGCCAGCAATAACAAACCAACAAAAAAGCTTATTACAGGCCCAGAAGTAGATCATATCAGCTTATATCTTCCTCACCCGATTCACCAACACAAATACTATGTACACTTTAAGAGTAAAGTGAAACACAAGCACTGTTCTTACATTGTTTGTCATGACTATCGACTTTTGGAAGCAATCAAGGCAGATCTTTGTCATGAAAAGCTTGCTCTGCTGGCAGCGAGTTGTTTACATGACAAGCAATGGACCAACAATGATCTTGCCATTTATATTAAAGTTGAACCAATAGAGGCTCTTTCAACAGCGTTTGTGCTTGACTTGGCATGGTAAATACACATACATAGCATATATAAATTTATTAAAACATGTTGAAAAAAGGTGTCGTCGTATGTGGAGTTTAGCATCAAAGGCACACGTGATTGCAGTGACAGGAGTGTATTTCTCAGTGCTTGGAGGAGCCTTTTGTTCATTAGGAAAGGCCAATTCCAGATATGTAAAGTATATACAACAACAAATGTCTACAATGTATTAATTCATAATGTTGCAGGCTCTTAAAGCAGGTGCACTGGCCATCCAGCAAATCAGACTGGCACAGCGCTTAAAGGACCCCATATTGGAGTGCAAATGTTGGCTCTATTTTGCAGAGGATTTGATTCAGCTTGGGAATATTAAAAAGGCCAATAAAGTGATCAAAAGTCAAGCCAAGTTTATTGAAACTATTCAGGATCCTATTGTAAGTTTCTTGAGGAATGCAAGTTGAAGTGATGCTAACTTTTTATAAAGCTGACGAGTATGCTTGTGTCTGTTTTGGGAAAG
This sequence comes from Backusella australiensis, assembly GCA_024140565.1. Taxonomy (NCBI): domain Eukaryota; kingdom Fungi; phylum Mucoromycota; class Mucoromycetes; order Mucorales; family Backusellaceae; genus Backusella; species Backusella australiensis. The sequence continues at coordinate 42,892 of VCJH01002834.1, read as the reverse complement.
CGGGATACGGCAGCCAGTTTAATACCATAACTTTTCAACAATAACGCCACCAATAAAACTTGTAAAGAAGACAAAGGAGACAAGAATCATGGTCGCCAACCATGCAATGCCCAATTGAGCAGAGCTTAACCGTCTAGGTGCTATTTCAGAAGGATTATTTATCGCTAATAATGGAAGTCCATCATTATTCTATTTTGGTTTTAATAAAGGGCGTTTGCATATAAACACTAGCTTGGAGTTACTTGTTTTTCTTCTTCTAATTGCGAATTCATTTTAAACGAGTGAAACAAACTTTTTTTTTAATGGAAAAAAGGAATATTTATTTTTATAAAGATGGTTTTACATAATACAGCATTTATCATGCGATGCCTCTCGTGGGTTATAAATCGTCGTTCTTCTCTTGCTCTTTGTATCCTCTTCTGCTGTCGTTGCTTCAGCAGGTTGAGGATGGTAATACATTGGACTTGGGTGTCCAAAAGGTAAAGGCTGTGCAAATTGCTGCATCATCTGCTGGGGAAAGAGTGTTTGTTGGGGGTACATTTGAGGCATCGCATACATGACGGGCGTTTGAGGTGCCGCCATGACGGGTGTTTGAGGTGCTGTCATGACTGGAGTACTGGCTGCCTGATAACTAGTCGATGCCACGTAGTTATTCTGTGCTGTTGATGTCGAATTGCTACCGCTTACTTTGTTCTTTCTTTTGGGTGTTTTGAATGCCATGGGCCGTGCGGCTCTCCTTGATTTAATGGAGGAGACCACCTTCTTGTCTTTTTTGGAAATGCTGCCACTTTGAGCTGGTTCCTCTTCATCGTTAGTGTTACTGGGTGCTCTATTACCCTTCCACCAACCCTTTTTACGGCTCTCGCGTGGTCTCCAAAAGCTTGGTGTATCGTCCATGAACACTCTAGGCTGCTGTGTATAACAGTCATCTTGTAAAACATCTTGCGCCCTAGGTGTGGCAGGTTTCTTTCGTCTAATTAAAGTATCACGAAGACTTTTTCTTGCTACAAGAGGCTTTGGATCAGCTTGACTGGTGTTATTTGTATGACTGATGTTTTGTAAATTGTGCTTGTCTTGTTGATTTCTCGATCTTCTTCTCTCTACTTGCTCTTCTTGTTCGGATTCATCATCATCATCGTCATCATCCGTCTCCGATGCCTCATAAATAATCTTCTTGATGATTCTCTTCTTTTTTCTTGTCTTTGTTGTTGTTGCTTCTTGTGAAGGCGATGGTGAGGACGGGACCTGTTTTCTAACCACGCTCATTTTCTTGGGTGTTGGGCTTTGCACAGACTTACGAGCGACGATAGGTGACTGTGGCTGTTCCTCGATAGAAGGAGATTTCGAATGAACAGGCACTGAATGAAGTCCCGATGGTTGCTGCCATTGATTCCCAAACATGTTTGGCTCTGAATATCTTGCGTTTTGAAAGACACTATCTAATAAGTTGTCTGTATATTGTTCGTAGAGTTGCCTTTGATTCATAATATATCTTTGTTTTTTATAACTTGATAACACACAAGAAAAAGAAAAAAAAAGGAGTACTTATTGTATTTTTGTAGCGCTTTTATTCTACCATTAGAATATAATTACTTTAAATGTGATGTAGTGTAAACAATGAAAAAAAAAATCTCACTGCTGTTAAAAACAATTTCCAAAAATGGTTATTTCATGTGGGACCTTCTTTTCCTTTATTACCATTTCTTAACTTTTTATTTTTATTATTCTTTTATATAAAAAATAATTAAAAATAAAGACAAATGTATTTGCCTTTTAATACAATTGTTTATTCATCAGTTTAAATTTTTGGCTTGCTGCACTCCAGAGGAATAAGAAAAAAAAAAAGCTATTTGGGTTCAGCATGATCGTCATAAAAGTAATTTAAATCTAAGGAGTGGCCTCTGTTTCTAAATTTAGGAACAATAACGGATATTGCTGGATTGAACAAGTGGGTTTCATGCTCTCTTATCACTTTCTCGGGGCGTCTGTAGAGTCTAGTGACGTTTTCCTTGGTTCGACAGCAGCTTGATCGACGATGCACCATTTCTCACTGGATTTGATTATTCAAAATTAAATTAAAATAAAAGAGAGAAAAAAGAAAACTGAAAACATGGAAGAAAGACATGATCTTTTATAAGGTTATAATGTTGTCATTACGTTCATTATAATGGGGCCGTAAGAGTATCCTTTGAACACCTTTTTATTTTTTTCATTCCTTCTTTTTCCTGGTCCTCGTCCCTTTGAGAGTAAAGAACTTTTTGGGAAAAGCTGGCTTTAGCTTTACAACATTTTTTAAAATAAAGAACCGGTTGCTTATATTTGTAAAAGCTGAAAGTATATCTCATATACGTAAAGCTAATTTGCTTTTTATATTGGATAAATCAAGGCGGGTTGCTCATTTAACAGTGCTGCAAGTTGACTTGAAACAATGGTATCCAAAATATCAAAGTTAACACATTGTCATTTATACTTTTTTCTCAAACATCGAGATCTTTATTAAGTTTCAATGAGCCTCAATCTCAAATAAATACCATCGTTCTGCTTATTTTATATAGGCTAAAAATTCAGGTGTAAAGCCAATATACGGTAAAATTATTCAAGTCCTTCATTTTATTAAACTAAAAAATAACACCGTTTTTTAACACGTGGGATTGAAAATCAATAGATATTTTAACTGCGATAAATGTTGTTCAACCAAAGAGCAATGTATTATTCAGCAACCGCAAATCTCTATTCCACCTTTCCTATTTTATATAGCCATGTAGTCGTTATATTTCCTTAATTGTATACAAGGATATGCTATGGCAATCATTTAAAGTAATATCGATTTTATTGAATCACTTGTATTAGTGTCAATGCTCAAAACATATAAAGAATTACATCTCCAAAAAATAAAGGGAACGCACATTTTGATGTATTTATGTATTTTTTTTACTGTTATTAATTTTGATGATATTGCTTGGAGTAATAATTAAAAAAGCAATTTAAATGAATGGGAAAAACAGATTAAAAGACGTAGGGAATAAAGATGTAAGGGACACGTTCACAGTATCTATCCCAATCCTTACCGTACTTCTTGGCACAACGTTCCATATCTCTGGAGACACGGTGAGTGAGAACACAGAGAAAGAAGCAGAAGTAAAAGAACGGGAGGAAGGAGCCGGTACCGGTAATCAAACCCCAGGAGAGGGATTGAACCAAATCAGCAGTGTAGTGAGGCTTACGGACAACACCCCACCATCCAGAAGTAAGCAAGAGGTTACCGTGTTCAGTCTTGATGTAGGAAGGGTTCTTGATGTGACCCCAGGGAAGTTGAGGGAATGCATTACGGGTAATGAAGGAGCCATTTTGTTCCATACGGAAACGGTTCTTCTGGGAATTTCCGGTATCGAAAACGTAGTAGGCACACAAGAGAGTGACGAACAAACCAACGGTGTAGAACCAAGAGTGTTGGATCATCTGACCAGTGGACAATTCATACTTCATAAGATAAATGCTGGAGTAGCAGTAGGTGAAAGGAACACCGGCCATATTCCAGAAAATAAGCATGAAACCTATTTAATCACACTATTAGAAACTTCCCGCCTCATTTTTTCATTTCATTTGTAACACATTACCATCCTTTTCGTAGAACATATCCCAAGAGGTAGGAATGCATTCCTCACCCTTTTGGCAAGCATTTGTATACAAGAAATGAGCAAGAACCATAAAGGCAACAGGACCAGAAACGAAACCGTGCATTTCATATTGCTTGAGAGCGCAAGAAACAGAGAGGAAGGTAAGAACGGGCCAGGGGACACGGCACTCAGCCCACATCTTGAGATCAACATGGCCAATACGAGGGTTCAAGGCAACACCCATGAAGAAATCATAGAAAAAGTTACCTGACATTCTGTGAGAGAGGCCCTGAAGGTAGGAAGCAGCATTGACAAGTGTAGTCATGGTGAAACCCCAAATAATAGCGGTGGTCATGATGCTGCCAAAGTTTTCAATGATCAAAGTCAAACGGAAAATATCGGTGATGTGAAGGACAGCAGCAGTGGCAAGAGTAAGATACCAAGATGACAAACCGTTACAGAGGTAGTCAAGCTAGAGATAATTTACAAGGTTTAGCAAATGATGCCCCTCACAGCCTCTCTCTCTCTTGCTTTATTCCTTTCCCCCCTCTCTCTTCTCCTTTTAGCATAACTAGAATATATTGATGTATCAACTTACTCTCTTACCTCCCATAGAAGGAAGGGGTAAACCTTGAAGGACGGGTCCAGGCATGGTGTAAGCGAGAATGAAAGAAAACAAAACATAACCCATATAAATTTTGAAGGCAATCATGGTAGGAGCAGCGCCCTCGACTACCTTTGCAATAATCTCCTCAGTGACGAATTGTAAAAGACCTTCCTTGGTGTAAGAGGTGGGGAGGAAGATCTTTCCTTGATGATGTTCCAAACAAACCCAGAAATAGTACATCAATGAAGGGAAACCCAACATCATGGCACATACACCAATGGGTCCACCAAACTCGTATACAATCTCGTTATCCAATTTCTCATCCAACTTTGTCATCTTATTTTTGAAAAGAGGTACGCCATTGGCGTTGACTTTGGGCTTTCCGTCAGCTCCCACTTCCTTCACAGTCATTATGTGTAGTTAGGAAAAATAAAAAACAGTGAAAAAGAAATGGATTAAAAAGAAAAGAAGAAAAAAAATAATTATATATCAACTACTTTTTTTTGCGCGGGGAAACCGAATCAAGTTCCGCCCGGATCAATATAAGAACCGCAAAACTGAGTTACACAGGTGTACAATGAAGAATAGCTATCACCGCAATGGAGACGCTCAAATATGTTGACAAAACATCTTTGGAATAGCCTAAATTTAAATTCTGAGCTATCCATGTGTATTTTAAGGGAATTATATGTATTTGGATACGTTTTCATGGCTTATTTTGTGGTAAAAGCGTGTCCGGCATCATTGGCAGAGCATAAACGGTGACCAGGACAGCCCCTCTCGCCCTATCGGGGTCTGAAAACATATATATAGTAAAAAGGTTCAAATGTCCATATGTGCGCATTTTTTTTAATTGGAACTACACTTGATTTGTAAATAGTTCGTCTGATGTTCCTGACCCAAGGGTAGAAAAGAGGTTTAGGTTTTTAAAATCGTTAACGTAAAGCTCAGATATATGCATGCATGTAGAAAAAAAAACGAGCAGAAAAAAAAATTACATTTAATCGTTAGCGGTGGCTTTTTTCATTCTGTTTTGTTCTTTCTCAAAAAAAAACACGAGATTTCTTAACATCATTAATAATCTACTCAACTTATCTTTTTCTTTCCCCGCAGCTTTTATTGTTTGTCTCACTGATAAAACTAGGCTTGTATATTTACAATGCATTCAAAATTCTACTACCATTTAAGCTACATCAATCGTTTGCCAAAAAGAAAACAATTGCATAAAATACCTCAGTTTGTAAATGTAATCGTGATACCAATGATATACCCTGGGCCCCATGCATATGATAAGGACTGGAAAAGTGAATACACTCTAACATTAGTCTACACTATTTTTCCATTTTTGTAATGTTAAAAATCCATTGGCCAAATCGCATGGGGCTTTAGCAGCTTGAGGCTGTTCTAATGCAACTTTTTGCTTTTGTAGATAAAATAAATACTAAATGACACGTCACTGAGAGATGGAATGTATGATAAATTACAAAAAAAAAAGAAAATACTATTCATATCTTTCTTTTGGAGAACCAAATTAGTTTGAAATGGTACATGTTCAAGAACAAATAACCAGGTGGCCCAGAGAATCGTGGCTGTGAGAGTACGTAAAACGGTGCTGGCTTTTTTTCCCACACGGTTTTGTTAATGAATTCTCTCTCTTGATCACAAAGACATTCATTTGTATTATATCATCGGCTGAATGTGCCTGAATCTCTACATGTTGTGTCAATGTTTATTTTCTAATTTTAATTCCTTCTTTCAATCTAAAAATACTCTCAATTAACCACCAAATGACTTTTCTTCTCAAATAAATGAGTCCAAAATACACATTCATTCTGGTGCAGTATTTCTAATAGCATGTCAGATAAGATAATAAGGCATAAATACGATTCAAAAAATATATGCAATACCTTAGAAAATCAGATCGGAGAAATGCGCCATTACCTCCGGAGGTAGATGATTTTGATAAGTTCTTTCGTAGCTTTTGTATACATCATCCAGGGGGGAAATACGGAATGTTCTGAAACGATACAAACAAATAGGATACAAATCTTTTAGTAATTCTACCATAATGTCTTTTTAGGAATTACCTGGTGACTGATCCATCATTTCCTATAGATTAATCGTAGAATTTATCACTTCGTCATTGGATGTTCCTTAGACAGGATCACAGTTTATTGTGTTGTAATTAGTTTTTAGTTTCTCGCTGGGAGTACTTGTATTTTAAGTAGGTACTATTTAAAAATGCAATCACCCTAGTGGATGCTCATCTTTCTTTGTGTGTTTGGTTGTATTATAGAATCTTGATTCACTATTATCAAATCTGATTAATGGAAAAAATAGAAAATACCCGCATGAATTATATTTTTGGATAGTGTTACAAAACTACATTTTCTATCGTATCTTTCATACATAAGACTACTTTATTAATATAAAATATTGCCCAACTCCATTGAATAAACCTCTCTTTGATGCTATTAGATATACCTTGAATAATGCAACTAACAAAGGATTTTTTTAGCACATATTTCTAGATTAAAGAGAGACTGCCTTAATGTCAGTGTATTTTTTATAGAATTTAGCCAAAGCATAAAGTGTCAAGACGGGATTTTAAATAAATTGGCCACTCAGCAAGGCGCGTTTTTCTGGCTCAAATAGCAAATGGTAGTGGATACAATTAAACCCTCTTTCTCCACGTTTAAAGGTATCAAATCATTTCGAATCCATCCATCCATCCATGATGATCAACTATATTCACTAAAACACGACATTTTATTATTATAATTGGAATTGATAATTTCAGATGCCTCCCAAGTTTGATCCATCTGAGGTTAAGATTATCTATCTTCGTGCCACTGGTAAATTCATAATAATTCGCATTTTAGAAAAAACATGCTGACAACATTATAAAATAGGTGGTGAGGTTGGTGCTTCAAGTGCCCTCGGTAAGTTTCGACTTTTTCTCAGCTTTTGGACTTTTATCATTTTTTTTTCAATGTTTTGGACCTGGATGATGAGAATCGATTTTTTTAAAAAATTGGTCAAATTGGCTAATTGTTTAATTACAAACTTCATTTAGCCCCCAAGATCGGTCCTCTTGGTTTGTCCCCCAAGAAGGTTGGTGAAGATATCGCCAAGGGTACCAAGGAATGGAAGGGTCTCCGTGTCACCGTCCAATTGACCATCCAAAACCGTCAGGCTCAGGTCTCCGTTGTCCCCTCTGCCTCCTCCTTGGTCATCAAGGCCTTGAAGGAACCCGTCAGAGACCGCAAGAAGGAGAAGAACATTGCCCACACTGGCAACGTCGCCCTCGAGGATATCATTGAGATTGCCCGTACCATGCGCTTCAAGTCTTTGGCTCGTGAGCTCAGCGGTACCGTCAAGGAGATCCTTGGTACTGCCTTCTCTGTCGGTTGTACCGTCGATGGCCAGAGCCCTGTTGATATCACCCGTGCCATTGATGCTGGTGAAATCGAAATTCCTGTAAGTAATTTTTGGTAAAGTCATTTTTATTCTGTGGTGCTAATTTGATGATAATAGGAGAAATAAATGTCTCACCACCTTATTGTGTGTTTGTTGGATTGGTTCAATGAAATAAAGCTTTTTTTTAAACAAGAAAAGGAGAGGACAGAAACAACGAGTGTTTTTTAGGACGTTTAAATTGATTTATTTATTGTTATTCATACAAATATTGAGCAATTCATTGATTTTCAGTAACCTTGACAACGACTTTACCCATGGATTGGTTACTTTCGAGATACTTGTGAGATTCAACAATATCCTCCCAGTTGAAGACCTTGTCAATGTACAACTTTAGGGCACCATCACCCTTGGCGAAATGCTTTAGCACGGCGTTGTTGTAAATGGCACAGCGCAATTCCGCTTGATATTCAACAGTACGGGCTCTCAAATTGCTGCCTTGAACAGTGATTCTCTTGCGGAGAATGGGTCCAAGGTTGACTTGATCGACAACGGGTCCGCTCATAAAAGCCAAGACGACCATCTTACCATCGAGAGCGATTGCATTCATGTTTTGAGCCCAATAATCCTTTCCAATGAAGTCAATAACGACATCAACGCCACGGTTACCAGTCTCGCTTAGGATCTAATATAATATTATTACTATAAGCAAGCCATATCTATACTAAATCATTGTCACTTACAACTTCATCCCATTTCTCGGTCTTGTAATTAATACCCTTGGTGGCACCGAGTTGTTCACAGAACTTGACCTTTTCATCGGATCCAGCAGTAGCAAAGATATGACCACTAAATATATAATAAGTTATACTAAACATAGCCTCATTTCGTATTATTACTTACGCTCCAGCCTCCTTTGCAAGTTGAATGGCAGCAATGCCTACACCCGAGGCACCGGCATGAATAAGGACATCCTGTCCCTTCTTAAGTCCGGCAACAAAGAACAAAGCCTGATAAGCAGTGAACCATGTTTCTGGAATGGCAGCAGCTTCTTCAAAGGAAAGCTTCTCGGGCTTGAGCATGGTGATGGATTGTTCAAGAAGAGCATACTATTACAAATGTTTGTATCACACGTAAAAAAAAATACTATTTGTTTTTTTTTACCTGAGCATAGCCACCTCCTGGCATCAAACCAAAGACTTCATCGCCTACTTTGAAGTCTGTAACATCTTCACCGACGCTCTCGATAACACCGGATACTTCAACGCCGATAAGTGGACTTGCACCGGGAGGAGGAGGATAGAAACCTTGTCTTTGAATAATGTCCATACGGTTCAAAGCGAAGCATTTAACCTATAATATACTTTCTTAACATTTGAATCCACGTAAATATTGATATGTATCTTTACCTTGACAAGGACTTTGGTACCGGTGGCGACGGGTTTCTCGTATTCGCCAAGATATAACTGATCGGCATCACCTTTTTTTTAGAGGGATTATTATTATTTTCTTTTTGCTTATATTGATGCCATTATTATTTACCTGGTTGTTTGAGAAGAACAGCACGCATTTTTTATGAAAGTATTTTCTTTAAAAAAAAAGTGGAAAGAGTAAGAAAAGGATAAAGTAAAATTAAAACCCTGAGTCGCGTTTTTATGTAAAAAATTGAATTAGAGTTTCACACACACGTATAATTTGTAAGCAACAGAGAGGAATTGTAATGACGTAAGTTTTTTTTCAACTTGTAATATATTAATAGCAGGCAGCCTATTGTCGAAGGTGGTTTACATTATTTGGCGCTTTTCTTCATTGCATGATTATTCAGCAATCGAAGCTTCGAGTAGCTTTATAATAGTCAATGGATACACATTAACGTTAGTGTTGTCTTCAAAGGAGATAGACGAATCATAAAAATACCTTAAAAGGAAACTCCTTCTCCCCCACATTAGCTCACGTCAAGTTGAAAGCTTTCAAAACCTTCATCATTATCAAACATCCCAAACCCCAAGCCCCTCCCCCCTTTTTTTAACAGAAAAAAAAACTACAGAGATTTGTATGGATTTGGATGGTTAATACTATTATATTTGTTAACTGATTCTACTTTACTTTATTTTGTAGCTCCCCATTGAGAAGAAGCACTTCATTTAAAAGCCATTTTGAATATAAACTCCTTCATTTAACATTATCAAATGTATATACAATCATAGCGATACCTATAACAAACAATTACTCAAACCAATGATTTATTTTAACAACAAAACATATTTTCGTTTCCTAACTCCCTGATTAAAGCGATGACTGTCAAGGTAGTTTGATGAAGCTTTTATCAAAACCATATACAACACATGCAGCAGGCAGCTGTATATCAAAATAAATTCCATGCCTTTCTTTTTTACTATATATCGCCATCAATCATCATCTATCGGTATTTCTACTTTAGTAGATAATAGGCCGTTCGAATTGAAAAAGTTTTCTTGTACCAAAAAAATGGTCCGCTACATTAGAGATTACATAACAGAGAAATTTACCATGGTTTTTTCAACCACTTGTCAAAATTCAGTCACATTTTAATGTATAGTAAGCGGTAGATAAAGCTTAAAAAGCTACCATAGTTACTACACGCAATCTAGTTTCAAAGAATGGATCATTTACCGAAATGGCGTGCGATAAATGTCTAAAATGTAATAACATTGCTCGCATCATTTACACAGTTGCTTTTATCTTTACATCGAAGCTACAAACAAATCTTTCAAAGCACCGATTGAATATATAATCCTATGGGACATTAATTACAATCTAGAGGCTTCAAGTTAAAAATACATAAAGTGGTTATTCGTCAACCATTGATAAATTCATGACCCGCTACTTTCCTTGCAGCTACACTTTTTGGGGATGCCACTGTTATCAACCTGAAAACTGACCCTATGGATCCAACTCTCTTATATGTAGTCACGCTGTGGTTCCTTATATGTGATTTGCTGTAGATCCACTATAATTTTAGCAATTCAGTTGCCTATAATCTGGTTGTGATTTCTGACAGTTGCTAGTGACCATTTGACTACGTATGTTTTTTTTTTAAAAAAAAAACAAAAAAAAAAGTGCCTATAGGATTATACTTTTTGTATATCTACAGGTCCGACAGTCCACTTGATAGTAAAAGTAGCGAGGAACCACTTTAAAAGATATATCTTGACTTGCTCCTATAAGAAAGTTCATTGGACTTTGTCTGAGTTTTACCTGTAGAGACTAGGATAGGATCAAGAGGTTAAAAATAAAACTATTTGAATTGCTATTGTATAGGCAAATGTACTTAAAAATATGAAATACGATTATTATTATGGTATTAACCAAGTGAGATGCTTCGTGCCACATTTATTGGTTTTACAAAAGATCAAAAACAAAACAAAAAACTATTACTTTTTTTAAAGTATCATTTTTATTCCACTTTTTTTATAAAAAAAAACTGTCTCTATAGCAACGATCAAAGTGCTTTATTGGCATCACAATTTAAAAACAAAATGGATCAAGTTGGATCATATAGCACCCCCTTTACTTGACAGTTGATTTAGTAGGCACTGTTTGACAAGTTGTGGTAGTAAGGCGATGATGGTGACTGGCAAACCGAAAGCGGGGATTCTCTTTTTATTTTTTTTAAATGTAAAAAATGGCAGGACAGTCTGTTTTTTTTTTCTTTTCTTCAGTCATGATTGCTTATTTTATTGTTTGATTTTTCAGACTTGTTTAAATTTTATTGCCTTTATTCACACAAATATTTATTTAAAATTCGCTTCTTTTCAGGGTTAATAGCTTCTGCACTTGGTGGCAGTAATGGTCGCTCGGATGACCAAGACGAGCGAGGTAACACTTATAGACTCGATTCAAAAAAGAAGATGAAAAACCTAACATATTTAGACTATTTAAGCCGTAAGACTTTCGAAATTTAAACTAATGAGAATTGTCGGTCGTGGTGCTTTTGGAAAGGTTTTTTTATTTAGCTTTGCTTTATTGGAATGAAAAAGGCTCATCTCATCAACTTAGGTTAGAATTGTTGAACACCGAGAATCAAAGGTCCTTTACGCCCTAAAGTACATCAACAAGGAGGAATGTATTCGAATGGACGCAACACGAAATATTGTAAGAGAAAGAATAATGCTGGAAGAGCTCGATCATCCTTTTGTGTGTCGGTTGAGATTTGCGTTTCAAGACAACGACTATCTGTACATGGTGGCAGATCTAATGTAAAATATTGTATATTTGAAGTGTTGTGTTGCAGATAATCTGACCCCCTTTTTTCCCCAACCAAAATAGGCTTGGAGGCGACTTGCACTTTCATTTAACGCATCAACCCTATTTTTCAGAAGAAGTGATCCGATTCTGGTTTGCTGAATTGGCGTCGGCTGTTAAATATCTTCATCTTAAAAGAGTGGTACACAGGTACAAATGAACATGATTCACAAATTAGCGTCAATTTTCACATTAACAATCTATAATGTTAGAGATATAAAACCGCATAATATATTGATGGACGATAAGGGCCATGTTCATTTGACTGACTTTAACATTGCAACCCATTTACACGCGCACAGACCACTCACCTCAAATTCAGGAACAGGTTTCTATATTGGTAAGTCACATCACTATGGCAACCGCTCTATTTATTTGTTATTAAATCAATAAAATAGCGCCAGAAGTGTATAAAGGTGGTGGTTATAATGAAGCAGTGGATTGGTGGGGTTTAGGTGTCACATTATATGAATGTGTGTATCGAAAGGTAATAATAACAGATTAATATTATTATTATTTGGAGAGAAGGCTAATATATGGTGTATAAACAGAGACCGTTTGATTATAATACATCAGAGGAACTACACGCAGCAATCCGAAGAGGAAATGTAAACTATCCTACCAAAGATAGACAAGTGTCAGGGGAATGTCTATCAGTGATGCAAGGGGTGAGTCATCATCATCATGCTGATTGTGTTGTGAATAGGCATTAAAAAAAGATTTATGATAGTTTTTGGAGGTAAATCCGTCGAAACGACTTGGTTATGGACGTGCTGGTTGGGCATCACTTGTTCGTCATCCGTTCTTTCGTTCGATTAATTGGCAGCAACTCGAATCAAAATCTATTCAACCTCCGTTCCAGCCTGCCACTGAAAATAATTTTGACATTACATATGATCTAGAAGAAATGCTATTGGAAGAGCCGCATCTCACGACAAGCAATAAAAGAGTAAAGTCTAAAAAGAGTCTAAGTGAACCCCTGACCAAATATGATCGTGATTTGCAGTTTATTGAAGAGAAATTTAAATACTTTGATTTTACTATTTTTGAGAAATATGAAGGCTTCAAGGATCCCGTTACAATGACTGTAGGCGACCCACCCGATTGGGTCAAACCTGCATTTGAAGGTGCAGGCCAAGGCGATGTATTACCCATTAAGCGTATCACCACTTTTAGCTCTCCAGACACTTCCGAAATCGGTTGGTCCGCTCCCATCAGTGATCCTTGGCGTGGTCCCAATAAATCAGCCTCTACAAGTAATCTGGCCGCTGCAGGAGGTTATGACACTCAGCCCACTAACAACTCTTGGAAAAGAAGTAGCTTGGGCGCATTACGGAAATATCAACATAATAATGGCTCCGGTTCTAACCTGATACCCGACTCTTCTACGGCAAGTCTGAGCGAAGAGTATGCTCTGTCGCTTCAAGGGATACGTAAAAAACAGAGCACAAGGAGTTTTCGGGAACGACGAGAGCGAGATAGAAAGAGTATTCAACCAACAAAAAAGTGATGTTTTTTCACTTATCAACACAAGAAAACAGAAAATATAAATAAAACAAAAACAATAATAAATAATAGTATCAGCAACAATAATGAATAGATATCTTTCCTTTTTTGTGAACGGAGTAAAAGGATCACTGCAGCTTTTGATCAAAGCGTGTTTATGTTTAAAATTAATGCATATCTTTTTTTAAAAAAATAAAAAGTAAACAATATTTTTTTCTTGTTACTTAATACTAATATATTGTTATAATTATTTTTCGAAAAAAAAGTATGCGTGTAGCTATGGCATCAATATTTTTCATTTCCCCCTTTCTTTTTTTCATTTCCTGGGCTCCATTCCGGTTTCATTTAGGAGGAGATGTAACTAAAAGTTTTTTTGTGATACTTTGGTTTGTTTTCAGATCCTTTTTTTTTTGTTTATTTGTGCAAGATAAACGTTTATTTACATTTTAAACCACTCTCCCCTAAACTTTATCATTTTATAAACAGTGACCATCTCCCATTTGCTAAAAATTTCTATTGTTTGTCAACATTTACTGAAATTGGTGTATCAAAAAATTTTTAGAAACTTGAACCAGTCCTGCCTTATTGATAGATCAAAGATATTGCTACAAAAGGAAGCATCCATCCGAACATCACTTTAACTTTCTCTTCTTTCTCTTCTTTCTTTTGTTTTTTCATCACTTACACTACATAAAATATGGTTAATCAAGTACTTTTCCTATCCCCTTTACAAAATCAAGAAGTCTTAAAGGTCAAGAACATCTCAGAAACATTGGCAAATGAACTGTGCAATATCCATAGCTTTCTGGAGCAGCAAGGTGACCTTAGTCCATGCACCCAAGTAAATGCCATCTTTACAAAACTTGTTCAAATGTGCATCAAGGTGTACCGACCTGACGTGGTTGAAGCAGTTCTTCAAAATGCTAGAGTCTTGGCCATCTTATCATCACTTAGAAACCTGGCATCTGAAGGAGAGTATCTACTAGAGATACACTGGGCAAAGGCCCTGATTAATGTTGCTGAGGACCAGAGCCCTTGTATTGAAAAGTTTGTATATCATCAAAATTACCAAGACTTGGTGCAAATGGAGATTCGTGCCCTTCAAGGTGTCGGGGCATCGTTAAAAAACATTGTGTTTATTGGCAGTGGTCCCTTACCACTCTCCTCCATTATAATGGCTCAAAATCTACCTGAAGCCAAAATTTATAATGTTGACCGCTGCCAAAAGGCCATCCGTATTTCAAGCACCCTTATTACCAAATTGAAACTTCAGAACCAAATCGAATCAGTTGCTGCTGACGCCAGTGAATTCAAAGACTTTAGCGAGGCAGATGTAGTGATTTTAGGTGCTCTTGTTGGGCAAAGCTCCTATGAGAAGACAAGCTTTTTAAAATGGATGTCTGGTCAGATGAAAAAGGATTCACTTGTCATGATCCGTAGTGCTCACTCTTTGAGAAAGGTCCTCTATCCCAGTATCGAACCATACCAAGTAAATGACTGTGGTTTCGAAACGCAAGCAGTTCTACATCCCTATAACGATGTTGTCAACTCTGTCGTTATTGGCAGAAAAATGTACTAGTGCATTATCTCTCCTTTCAAAACCTTCTCTTTAACATTGCTTCATACTTTTTTCTTATTTGCTCTATATATTGCTACTTTAAATAAAAATTTGAATATACTTTGTAAAAATGTTTGCATCTTGCTTCTTTACTTCGTTTGGACGATTGTATTTTTGATAAAAACGTGTTTCACTCCAAAGGAAATCAATCATCGGTTACCTACGGTACGAGAACTTTGTGTATGAGCTAGAACCATCTTTTGAGATGTTTATCTCCCGGATATCTCCTTTTTTATTTGGATTTTTAACCTTTGTTACCACATGCTTGGGAAAACTCTTTACATTAGTAAGGTACTTTATTTAGAGTTTTTATTAGATATAGAACACTTTTCTAGAATTTTTAAATAAAGCATACTTTCGCGATATACTATATTATACACTTATCATTCTATTATCCTTTTGAAAACACATTTATTATTCTATTAAATTTACTTTCTGCAAATGTATATACAGCAGGACTCTGATTCTGGATGCATATCCAAGGTCTGATTTTTCGTTTCCAGTGTCCAAAGGAGCTTAGCACGTTGATTTGCAAAAATTGACATTAAATTTATATTGAATAAATGTTTTTTAATAAACGAGACTGACATACAAAGCATTTCAAGCCAAAACATCTATCTACTTTGTAGTAATATTCAAAAATGATGCATAAGAAACATTTATCTTTCTCTTTACATGCCTATATAGTATGTTATTGTCATATTCAAAAGAGGTGATTGTATCTAGCAATAAGGAGAGAACGTTGGGTTGATTTTCTTTGTGCAGTGTAGTATCATTGTTTCATTTATCTATCACAAGAATGATTGCGTGACTTATTTTATTTCTGCAGGAAAATAAGGAGAAAAGGAAAAGGTGTTTCTCTCTCTCTCTCTCTCTCTCTCTCTCTCTCATACACACACATAACTATGATATACAAAAAACTCCCTTCTTTACTTTCAGACAGGATAGACACAGATACCTCATATTATGGTTAGATAGGTCTTTAATAATATAAGCTGATGATGGTACTTATTTTATTTTTAATAGCGAACCATCATCCTTCATAGTTCTGCTCTCTTATTTGTGACAACAATAAAATGGCTTTACGAAAGGAAAGGAATTAATGGAGAACTATCAATCCTGACCGGAAATTAGTGAGACGGAAATTAACGGGGGACACCTGTATGCAATATTAGCAATGCGACAATCCCAAATCTACTTTTGGAAAAGAATATACTGCATATTGGATTACAAAAAAGTTCTCGAAAACAGAGGGCCTTATTATCAAAATAAGGTGGCAAACAGGAGAAAATATTGTCCAAAAGTTCAGCAAGTTTAATGAACAAGTACAAATGAATGAACCAGAGGTGATGCAAAATAATCAGGCGGATCAGGAGAGTCAGGAGAATCAGTTTAAACAAGTGACACTTGAAGAGGACATTGATATATACCCAGATCATGAGTTCCCGTATGTGTTTCTAATATTACAATGTATTACATAATCGTACAATTGGCTAACAATGCAACATACCATTAAGCTACTTCAATATAAAAAAATTACATACACAATCTGAGTAACCCCCCCATTCTTTAGCAAATGTATAATGTGTTTTTACGTGTGTTTAACGGAATTGGATTTCAAAACACTAGCCAATGGTATATGAATAGAGTTTTTAATACTTATTAAATTTATTATATAATTCTTTTTAATATATAGGTTTAAAAAATATAGGTTACAAAAATAGTATTTATATAAAAATCGCCATATATAATACTCCACTATACATGCGTATACCATATTACACATATTATACATAATATAACAAACCAATTATTGAATTCTACGGAACAGAGCGATGATACTAATCAAGAACACAGTGAGCAACAGCGTATTGGGTGACATGCTTTGAGCAGATGAGATTGCGGCACCTGTTCCAACAGTAGGGGCCGAGTCTGCAGAAATAGGAGATGATGCACTAGAGGCAAGAGATAGTGGGCTACTGGGTGGAGGAGTACTAGATACGGAAGAAGCATCTGAACTTGGGCTGAAAGTATCTACAGGAGTGACAACAGCACCTCCTGCATCAGAGGTGTAAGTTTTTGTGAAGTACTCGGTATTGTATGAGAATGTGGGCACGTTTATTGTAGGAATATTGATGGTGGGAATACCATAACCATAATAGTAGCAGTTGATACCACAATTCAAACCAGTATCGCTATATACCTTATCTAACCATGCATCTGTAGCCATCGTAATACAATCTAGGCCATTTGTTAAATACTGTGAAGGGATACGGGTACAGCTTCCATCAAGATTGCTCTGGGTTTGGCAGTAGAATTGATATTTTTCATCACCAACTGTTATATTAGTACAGTGATCAAGGTTGTATTCCATTTGGGCATTGGTAAGGGCATTATGAATACTGAAAGGCATTTTTGAGCTAAAATATAAAGGCTACTTGTTACAAGCCAATTGCGACTATATCAATGTCAATTACCAACCTTGTTTTGATGTTACGAGAATATGTTTACTAACGATGTCTGAATCAAAAAATTAAAAGTTCAGGTATTTATATTAAACCGATTACTTTGAGCAACGTTTCTAATAGATCCATAAATAGTTAAATAGTTTTAGTCAAAACATAGGTCATTATCGTACAATGGTAATACTCAAGTTATTCCAAAAAATAAAATAAATAAGAACGTCAGATCAGTAGCTGTTAGGCAAAGTCAAATAAAGAAACAAAGAGCATCCATTCCCCATCATTTAAAAAACTAAAGGAATTGTCAACCAAGTCTATGTTTTTTTAATACTTCCACTAATTCGGTGATCACTCCAGATCACAAAATTAAGCATCACTTGGTCGAATTGCAAAGCAAGTTTAATATTTAAACACCTTCTAAATTTAAATAAGCTTATTTCAGAAAAAAAAAGAAACAAAAAACAGAAGTGGGTTTACACATACAATTTCTTGTGTAATCCTAGTGACAAAGTGAGGCGCAGTTTTACCAGGTAAACACACTAGTGGGAGAGACAACGTTTGGAGGAAAACAAACTTTATCTGAGCTTCGAATTGTAATAACGTTTATGTATTTATGAAATGAGTAATTGCATATAAATGCTATTGATACAAGTGATAACGTTTTGCTTCATCAAAGGAACCTCCTCTATAAGTAGAACAGGAAGAATACTCTTCTTCTTTTCTTTTTTGGACATCTACCTCGCCACAGTATGTTTCAATATTTCCAGATTTAACAAATTCTGTAGCTCACAAGTACTTATTGAGACAAGTAACAATTGATGGAAAGACTGATATACTAAGAAAAAAAAGTTCACTTTCCAAAACTTTATTACTACTTCAAAAAACCTGGTCGCTTTATTATCAATTTTTATTAAAAGTATTTGCTTTACAATCTTTGGATCCGTTTTGGCAGAATTTTCAGAATGGTAAAAAACCTTTCATTTAACCGCTGGGAGAACCAGATAAACTGACAATAAATAGCAGTC
>VCJH01002831.1:29715-40058 GCA_024140565.1 Backusella australiensis | reverse complement strand
AAAAAAAAAAAAAAAAAAAAAAAAAAAAAAAAAACCAAGAGCTAACTTGTATTTTTCTCTTATTTTAGACTGTGATTACACTTGTCATAAAAAATGTTCAAGCAAAGTGGTTACAAGATGCATTTCAAACTCAAAAGAAGGCGATTCAGATGAAGCCAAGCTCAACCACAACATCCCTCATCGTTTCGAACCCATCACCAACATTGGCGCCAATTGGTGCTGTCACTGCGGCTATGTGCTCCCTCTTGGCTCTCACGGCGCCAAAAAATGTCATATCTGTGGTATCACCGCACACACACGCTGCGAGCGATATGTGCCTGATTTCTGTGGCCTGAGCATGGAAATGGCCAATCAAATGCTGGCAGAAATCAAGGCGGCTACCCGACGAAAAACATCCGATAAGAAAGAGATGCTGCCACCCATACCCAAATCGGACGAGTTGAGTTCACACATGTCGCAAATGAACCTGGCGCCAAAGACACCACCTACCATGTACAGTGAGCCACCACAACACCCTATCACTGCTCTTCCTCAAAGAATAGAGTCTAGCGCTGTTCCTGTACAACAGCAAATTGTCAATCAGCAGGTTCAACAGCATCAGTACACACTGCAACAGCACCATTTCCAACAAATGCAGCATGCCAAAATAAGCTCTCAAATTCAGGTAAAAGACGATGCTATTTTTTTTTTTCTCGGTTGATTTTTAATTCTTTTCTTTGAAATAGGCTCCACCGCCTACAAAACGTAAAGTGGCACTCGACAACTTTAGTTTCTTGGCCGTTTTAGGTAAAGGTAATTTTGGTAAAGTCATGTTGGCAGAGGACAAGTACGACAATGAGCTTTATGCGATTAAAATGCTCAAGAAGAGATATATCATTGATAATGAAGAAATTGAAAGGTAAGATAAAAGTCGACCTGTTTATGTTTCCCTCTTTAACATTTGACATTTAGTGTTCGTTCTGAAAAGAGGGTTTTCCAAACAGCTAGTAAGAGACGCCATCCCTTCTTGATCAACTTGCATTCCACTTTCCAGACAGAGACACGTGTTTACTTTGTGATGGAATATGTGAGTGGAGGTGATTTGATGTGGCATATCCAACGTGGTAATTTCTCTGAAAGAAGAGCCAAGTAAATATAGCAAGAACCTATAGAAAAGTGACTCGTTGTTTATACTAATATATTTGATAGATTTTATGCAGCAGAAGTTTTATTGGGATTGGAATACTTCCACAGTCAAGATATCATTTATCGTGACTTGAAACTGGACAATATCATGCTTGGACTGGATGGACACATCAAGATTGCAGATTACGGTCTCTGTAAAGACAACATGGGTTATGGTAGCGTCACCGGTACCTTCTGTGGTACACCCGAGTTTATGGCACCCGAGATTCTAAAGGAACAAAACTATGGTCGTGCGGTAGATTGGTGGGCATTTGGTGTCCTGATTTATGAGATGCTTCTGGGCCAATCGCCGTTCCCCGGTGAGGATGAGGATGAAATTTTTGCTGCCATCCTGGAAGACGAGATTCTGTACCCCATCAATATGACAAGTGACGCCATCTCGATCTGTCAACAGCTACTTCAACCCGAACCTCGAAATCGTTTGGGTGGCGGTCCTGAGGACGCTGCTGACATCAAGCAGCACACGTTTTTCCGTGGTGTCAACTGGGAGGATATGTTGGCGAAGCGTGTCCCTCCCCCATTCCAACCCAACATCAAGGGCCGTCTGGATCTATCCAACTTTGATGAAGAGTTTACACATGAGACGCCTGCGTTGACTCCGATACATGCAAATCTGGATGCGGTGGAGCAACAGGAGTTTAGAGGATTCTCGTATGCTGCTGCATGGATTGCTGAAGCGACTTGATCACACAACGAGTTATTTTAGCTTATTTATATAAGAATTAGTGTAGATGATATTTTATTTTTTTCATATGTTTAAAAATTACTGGTCATATTTTTTTTTTTTGTTATTGAATGCATTGTGTATGGTGGTTTATTTTTAGTTTTGGAATATTGAACTGGATTATAGTCAGTTAAATAGGAGGACGCCAATCATATCAAGACTTAGAATGATACAAGGTCACAATCCTTCTGAATACATTTAAGAAATCTGATATTAGTGAAAAGTATTGTGCATGTAAAGGCATCCTTTTTTTAATATATATATATCATTTATTAAGCAAATAAACGATCCAATCATAAATATTTGGCACGTTACTTCAGTTTTTTTCCCTTTCGGATCACAAAGATAACACTGAGTCTCTGTCTGATTTGAAGATAAGAAAGAAAAACCATAGCTTAAAAAAAACCCTGATGTTACAAGTATAACTTCCTGGAAATGTAGATTTTACAATGTGATAGTTATGTTTTCTGACACCTCGCCTTTATTCGTGATAAATTACAGGTTCATTGTTAATAATAAATAAAATATACCATTGAAGCAAATAAACAATTCAATCGTATATCTGGCAAGCATATTCAAAATGAAGGAAAGGATTTATAAACATAATAAGTTTATCAAAGTACAATTAAATTCCAAAATGACTGTTTGAATCTCTTTATACACGTTTTAATATCTAAAATCATAAAGATTGTATTCCACGAAAAAAACAAAACAATCAACACCCTTCCTCTCACGCTCACACACCGCAAAATGATACAGTGGATCCCCGCTTTGGTGCAACCTCTGGTTACTGCAACAAGCGAGGATCCACGGTATGCTAGGAAAATTGCGGTTGAGAGCACACCTGTTGATATTTCACACCATCTTTACAAATTTATATGACTGACCTCTCTATCCATCCGTCGATATGATCGTCATTATGACAATAAATATCAACAACATTTATAAAAATATAATATAAATTAAATTGGTTAAATATCTGTAAAAACTAGTAATCAAAGCATTTTGTATAGATAATGGTGCAAATAACTAAAGCCCCTTTATTTCTGATTGTAATACGAATGATAAATGGCATTTTGGTGAAACCTCATTGCCATTTACACCAAAACTTTATGAGTATATTTGGCATAGTGCTCACTTTTTTTAGCATTCGTGTCCATTATGATAATGACGAGTGGCGATGAAAAGAATGAAGCAATGTAGAATATCCCAAATTCTGGAATTTTAATCTTTTCCAGAACATCTTTTCACATGCTAGATGACTTTTTCTCGAACAAAATAAGATAATGACTCCATATTTGTCATTTTATCATATCTACCCCCCTTTTTTTGTTTTTAACTACAAATAATAAACATTGAGAACAACAGGTTAACCATGAAGACTTATGTAATGCATAATGACGATCATGGACGGTGTTAGATTCAATCATTTGTTTCCGTCAATGTTATGAGTAGTACAGAGGCATCTGGAGATAAATGTATCTATCTTTGGTATAGACACAAAAAAAAGTGGGGGGAGGAATGAAATTCTGAGCACTTTGTAGTAACATTTCGCCATTCTGACAGGCTTGACTGTCATAAAAAGGACCTATTAGTACAAATAATTTGACGAAAGAAGAATCAACTCATCTGACTTTTTTATGTACATCTCAGTGCATGTATTTTTTGAGTGCCTTATCATTGGTTTCTGTACCTGATTAAAAAGAAACAATCATTTCTAAAAACGCTACTTTTAATCACGTTTGGTTCAATGCATTTGCAGAATGCGAATGTACTTCATTCCCTTTTTTTGCCTTTTTTTTTAAGAAAAAAAAATGATTCATGCTCAGATAGCCAAAAAAGGTAAATCTATATTGAGATTAGACTTATAGCACAATGCTCTCCTGCTCTCGATCTGAATGGTTTTGTGGAAGCCTTGGCTTAGATTTTTCAAAAATAAGGTTGATCTCAGATGTCAAATTAGTATAAAATTGTTTCTCGTAACATGTACCTTGTTAATACCCATGTATGATTTAACAAAAGATAAAGTGTGTCTACATTGATTACAGACAATCGAAGTTTGATCATGTGCGGGTCATTAAATAATGCCCACAATGTTATAAATATCCAGGTAAATCATTAGAGCCTCTATGAGATATTTGGATCATATTTAAATGTGATCTTGTTTTAGCGAAAATAAAATTGCATATTTTATATGTTTTTATTGCTTTTAAACAATACTTTGTGTTATAAACCGTTAAACAAAAAAATAGATGTTTCATTTAATCATTGACTAGTAAGAGCCATTACAAGCTCAATTGGGCTTAACGGAACTTATGAATAACATATACACATTATAAAAGCAGCGATATACTCTTGTGAATGATAATACAACATCAATGTATTCAATTCATTAAGTTGCATCGAGTTGGCTACTTTTCAATTGGAAGATGTCGGAATAGCTGGGCTTCATTAATTGAGGCTACTAATTTATTTTTGGAATCAAAATCTTTTAGAGTTCAGATGACCTTGTGATGCTGTTTTGTGTAAGAAAAGTCGCTTTTTTTTTGTGTATAGATAAATAAATAAACAAACAAAAAAGCAAAAGAAACGGAAAGAGCTTATTCATAGATGCGACATGTACTTGAAACATATGTACGTTTGTAAACACATTTAGCTAAATATAGAAACATGTATGATCTAATTCATTCCAGATCTTGAGATCATACAAAAAAAAAAAAGGAATTTTTTACATTTTTTTTATTTGTAATAAAATAAGAAGCAAAAGATGAACAAAGTAACTCGAATGAAACCTTTTTAATAGTGAATTGAATATTAGAAGCCGGCCTATTTTGCTACTGTGAGAATGAGATAGTTTTAAAACTATTGAACCTTTTTTGCTGCTGCTACTGTTGTTGTTGTTCCTCTTTTTTTTTTTTGAAAAGAAAAAGTGATGGAATAATAATATTAAAAAGAGAAAGGTATAACCAAAGTGTTGTTGTTGTGTATATTGTTTGTTTGTTTTTTCTGTGTGTGTTTATACAATTAGATCATGCACTTAATAGTACAGGTGGACTGTTTGGAGTGGTTGTTGGAGGAGAAGCCGGGCCAGCCGGAGAAGGCGGGGCATCCAGTGAAAAATGGAGAGAATGGTTTAGAGAAGGCGACGAGCACAAAACATCATCTTCCTCGTGTTGTGCACTTTTTAGCTTTTTTGTTTTATTTGGTTCTTCTTTTTCTTCTTCCTCTTCTTCTTCTTCCTCCTCCACCTCTTCGTTTTCTAAAGCGTAATGTGGACGCTTCCTATCTTCAAGCTCATGCGATAACAGATCGCTACTACTACGGGCATTACTACTAGATGACGTATGTACAATTTGAGGAAGCTGAACATCTTGTGTATTGCTATTTTCTTCATTCAATGAATCTAGCAAGGTTGTTTTTGGGGCTTCTTCGTTAAACCATGGCCATTCACATGTGGCTATGATATTATCAGTGGACTGTTGCTGTGTATTTTCAGATATAGACAATTGCTCTGTTACATCACCATTGTTTGCCGATGATGGTGGCACTTTTTGAGGCTGATCGTTGCACGCATTTTCAGATTGCTCTATTGTATTCTCGTGTTGCTGATTCAGCCATTCATTGGAGGTCATGGATAAAAGAGCCTGTTGCCTACGTACATGATTCCATAGTCTATTTTTATTATTAATAAAACGATTGAATAAGAATAGGGTTGGTTATGCAGCTCATCTTTATTATTATTTTTTATAATAATAGTGAGTGTAAGGGTGTGGGAAAATACCTCGTGGTTAAAAGTACTTTTCTTAAAGGGAGTTCGTTTCTGGGAATAATCAAAGGGTATATTTTATTCTGACTTGCATCCGCTAGACGCTTCATCAGGGTTTCTTTATTCATCATTTTATCCATTTTATTTATTCTTTAATTTTATTAGGACGAGAAAATCGGCAATAGGGTGAGCTGGAAAAAAAAAAGGAAGAAAAAAAAATGAAAAAAAGGAAAAATAAAAAAGAAAAAAAGAAAAAAAGGAAAAAGATGACTGTAAAGGGGGGTAATGTAGGAACGAATCAAATTGTGCCGGACATTGAAATCTAATCATCCCTTTTATCAAAAGGCAGATTCTCCATTTCTCTTGTGTGGTAAAGAAGTGAAAACAATACAAGGCTTCTCTCTATACGTTATTGAACAACAAAGGCTAGGTTTGCGTTCTGCATTTTGTTTCCATGTTCTCATAAACTTTTTTACTATTTTTTCTGTATACATCGTCACACAAAGATTTGGTTTTTTTTTTGCCAAACAGTATTTTGTACCCAGATGTAATGACCGCATGACCAAAAACAGCACTACTGCTTGCATTTGATAAATAAACAGCAGGTCATCTGCAACAGCCAAATCAAAATCGTCCTATTTTTTTCATTTAAAATTAAAAAATGCATTTCGATTCAATAAAGTTTTTTTTTTTTTTGTTTTCGTGAAAAATGGGAGAGCAAAAACTTGGTTATTGAAATTAAATACAACTTTATTTATGCATGATTTTTTTTACAGGATTTTTGATATTAAAGGGGAAAAAATGACAATGGCCTTTCGTTTATCAACTTTCGCACAGACCAGCCACCAAGAAAGCATAAATCAACTAATAACCAATAAAAGTACAACAATAAAGACGATCATGCTACTTGTCACTGAATGCGGAGATAAAATAAAACCTGGAGATTTGATTCCATGGGAGGACAGATCTTCTGTGTTTAACTGTTGACCCGTGACAGAACTTCGTGATCCGGAAGCCTAAAATAAAATAAAAAGCTGGAGTTAATAAACACCCCCTTATTTTTTAATATGATTCTCTATTCGAACAATCAAGGCACCTTAGCAAATCCAATTTGATGGTTCTCCATGTCAAAAATAAGGAATGTTGATCTTAATATGGAATCACCCACCAAAATCCATCCATTTCTATCCATCTTTGCACTTGTTCCCGTTGTCATCCAAGGTGCTATCCCAAATATGCATTGCTTTGACTGATTTACAGGTTTACCATCGAGAGGGATGACTAGATCTTGGACAGGAATGGTGATCTTTAAGTGATTGACAAGCACCAAATCCATTGTATCATGCGGAAGAGCTGACTGACAAGAGAGTGGGTAGGTACCTGATACTGGATCTAATCGAACTCTTCTTCCGACAATCGCCATGATAATTTCCTCTGACAACGCACGGTCAACATAAGTTAGAGTTGTACCCGTGTCAATGATCACACCTCGATTTGTTGGAAAGGTATGGTTTAATAACATTTTGTCACCACTCTGAATTGTAACACCTTCCCCTTCTACCATCCAATAGGTTTTTTCTCCCTTGACATGAAGCACGGGTGAATAATAAATATCCCCTGTGTACTTTTCAGAATTTATTCCGCCAAATATAATTTCTCCTGACCAACCAGTATGGTGAAAGGAGCTCATGCTAACAGAGAAAATGGGCTTGGTGATGATGCCTTGAGCAGCAAGTTGAAACACAAAAGGATCATACTTGTTTTTGCCACTGGTTAATGCCGGGTATCCCAAACCGAGTATGCCATTGGAAGTGAGCTTACTTTGATCCTCTCTATCGATTAAGATCAATTCGGAAGTGGTAGTGGCTAATCCGAAAAGCTGGTTTTTGATTGTGATGGCTCCCAAATGAACATGATCACGTCCATATTTGCCATGTGCAAACCCAATGCCATAATTAATTTCAAAATCATTTCTATGTATTTCTGATTCGTTAAACGTGCTGGATTTTCTTGAATCAAATCTTGATAGAGGACATTGATTTATTGGACAATTCACAGAGGGGACCCAAAGATCAGAACTAAATTGAATAAAAAAGTGAGAACATTTTATTACCAGTTAGATGACCTCTAACCTTCCGGTGTCCAGTGATACTGTAAAGTTTTGTGGAGGCGTTCCAATACCTATCTGAACCAAATACTCAGATCCATCATCATTATATAAGTTGGCTTTATGGACATGATCGACTGTCCGACGAAAAAGAGAATGTTGTTTATAAGGTGTATGATATCGTTTTGCAATTGGTAGTCGTAATATACGGCTTTGGTATTCGAACGGGAGTACATTTCCTATTAGGATAAAAAGCGAAAACAAGTAAAACAATGCTTTCTTGTGATATATATTCATCGAAAACGAAACAGCAAAAAAAAGGCAAGAAGAGTAATCATCACTTTTTTTCGTAGGAAAAAAATGGCCATCAAAGAGACGACATATTCTCCATTTCTGAGACTCTTTCACCCCCCATGCGGTTTTATTTTTATTAGGATGAAACCAGACTTCCACCATTTTAATATGTTTTAGATTTATATCGTTTTTCTGATAAATTACTAAGTATATTTAAAAGGGAATCATGTCATTCAAAAGATATGTCATAACCGTACACTTATGATTTTGGTAGTACACTTAGAAAAAAGAAAAAGTATTTTCCACTTGTGTTTTACTTGACCCATGGAATACAAATCAAACTTTTAATCCACCTTTTTTCACTGCTCTTCTGAACTGTCAGAAACGTGGATATTTCTCCTTGGTTTTATATTATAATGATGTTTCTCAATAATAACGCTATTTTAATTAATTTTCTCTTTACCATTAAAATAAACTATAACTTCAAGAATACCCAAGGTTTAAAACAAGATGAATGCAAATAACAATAGGATACTTATTCAGTTATTTTACTTTTAAAAGTGTATTTTAAACTATTGATACAATCCAAGTCATATACCCAATAAGTCAATAAATAATAAAAAAAAGAATGTTTATTGCTATTGAATACAAGTTTGTTATGTTTATTAAAAACTGTTTACAGTAAATATAGTACTTATTTTATATATACATCTATAATGGTGTCAAATTTTATTTTTATAAACCTGTCATGACGAAGGCGATAAGACCCAAAGGCAGCGCCACAGATAACCAAGCAAAACCTCTATTCAATTCAACACCACCCGACTCATACGTTGAAGTGGATGGCGAGTATGGTGTATTGCTATTTGTACCCAGCGTCACTGCACCCCCAATATTTTTTGCAGCCGCCAAACCAACGCGATTGCGCCCCATATCAAATACCATATAGGCTGAACGCAAAACCGAATCACCCACCAAATACAAATTATTACCTATACCGCCAGCACCACCCATAGGTGCAATACCAAACATACATGTGTTGGCGAGGTTTGCCGTTGGTGCATCGAGTGGAATCACCAACTCTGAGGCGGGTACTGTTAAAACGATGGGGTTTTTACTGACTGAGCTCGATTGAGACATCTCTAACTCAAACTTTGCCTTGCTCTTGGCCACCTTACAGTCCACCACAAAAACACCTGCCTGTCGATCCAATGCAAAGCCCTTTTCGCCAGCAAAAGCAGTTACAATCTCGGTGGCAACAGATGTGGGTAGATAGGTAAGTGTGGTACCCGTGTCCAATATAAAAGCCCCTACTTCACGTAATTTCCATCGAGGGCTTGTGTCTGTCGTCGTTCCAATCACGCCTAACCCTTGTCCATACACCATCCAATAATAGTATGAAGCACTTGACTGTCGCTCTCCGAGACTCTCGAGTTGGCTGGCTCTGGTCGTCAATCCAGCTACAGGTAAATAAGTGATATTTCCATTAAACTTGGACTGATCCACGCCTCCAAAAACAATCTCGCCTGCCCATCCTGGTTTTGAAATGCTGTCCAAAAATATGGAAAAGACAGGTTCTTTAATAAGGTTTTGTTTGAAAAGATTGAAAACAAACGGGTTGTATGGACCATCGCCTTGGCTGTTCGCTTGTGTCAGTGATGGATATCCCAAACCAAGAATACCATTAGCGTCCACCTTATTTGAGCGAGAGGGCTGTAGAATGTCTGCGGTGGTGGATGCCAAGCCAAATTTCTGGTTTTGGATCGAGACGCCATCAACTGTCACCGTCTCGGTTGCATATGTACCATTCACGCTACCAATACCGTATTGAATACCAAATGATTCGTCGAGCGATTTAAATGTTGATGACTTTGAAACGTCAAAGCGGTCAAAGGGGCATGAGCTTGCTGGACACTGGTTTGAAGGTACCCATAGATCCGCACTAAAACAAATTGATTAACCGCCAATTTCCATTGTTTTTGTTTGTTTACCTTCCGGTGTCGAGAGTAACAGGAAACTTCTGAGGAGGTGTACCAATTCCCACTTCAATCAAATATTGTGAACCTTGATCGTTATAAAGTGGTGCGTTATAAACGCCTGCCCTTCGATGTAATTTATTGTATCTTTTCCTTGCCAACTCTAAAAGATCATTGTCTTTGCGAATGATAGGTGCTCTAATGATGCCGTCGGCGTTTGTGATTGCCACCGCGGTAGCGACGACAATAATAGCGATTTGGATTTTCATTTTTACGTTTTGTTAAATCAAG
>VCJH01002827.1:16171-44001 GCA_024140565.1 Backusella australiensis | reverse complement strand
TTTTTTTTTTTTTTTTTTTTTTTTTTTTTTTTTTTTTTTTTTTTTTTTTTTTTTTTTTTTTTAACATAATGTCATATTTATTCAGGTATATTATTTGGTATATTTTGGTTATTTACATGATATAATACAATAGAGGACTCGATTTTAGAATATTCTAAACCCCAGGGATATATAATAATGAATGAGAGGGGAAGAGACTGGTGTGTCATTCTAAAACCATAAAAACTCTGCAATAGTAAAGCTAGTTTACAGAGAGAGATGTAGTATTAACGAAAGGCTGGGTCATCATCAACTTGCTACTCAATAGCGTATCCTCCGTCTCACGAGCTTCTAAATAACACTGGTACTCGAGCTCCTCCACTTTATCCGCTGCATCCACATCTCCATTGTCGGCACTTTTCTTGTACCACTCTAGCGCAGCACGCTTATTTGTCTCTACTCCTTGACCACTTTCAAACATCATTCCCAAATTATACTGTGCGAATGAATAGCCCTGTGCTGCTGATTTTTTATACCAATATAACGCCTGGTTATAGTTGATGGCTACACCGAGTCCCTCGTCAAACATAAAGCCAAGGTTGCTTTGTGCCTTCATATTCCCTTGATTTGCTGCTTTCTGGTACCATTCTTTGGCTTGACTGTAGTTTACTGGGATTCCGAGACCATGCTGATAGAAATATCCAATCATGTTTTGTGCGTCTGGATTGTTCTTTTTGGCCGATCTACGGTACCACTCCATTGCTTTCCAGAAGCTCATCATTGTTTTCTGATTATAATACAAATCGCCAATCGCGAATAATGCTTTTTCATCGTTGGAACGTGCCTTTTTTATAGTTTCTTCGTTTACTTGAATGTTGCTTCCTAAATTTTTTTATTAATATTATTTTTTTCTTTTGTATGATTAAAATGATAACTTACTGTTCAAGTCTGAGAAAAGTTCCTCGTCAGTGTAAACTTTGGGTGTTTTAAAGTGTGAAAACATGAGAAGCGATATATTTGTATTTTAGGATAATAGAGTAAGAAAGAAAAAAAGAAAGTAAAGGAGATCAAGTAAAATAAATTGAGACCCTTTTTATATAAAAGTTTGTTTGCCAAGACCACTTGTAAATAGTATATATTCTATGCCTACGCTTTGTACTACAAAATGTGCCGCAGCCGGTTTAAAAAACTCTATTTTTTTTTCAAATATATGAGGTTAATAGCACTTGCACAAAAAAATATATCGTTATACAGTTGTATTACTCTGCCACTTATTCTGTGAATAATCACACCATTATGTACTGCGGTCACTGCCCGTCTTTCCTGCATATAGAAATCTTGCAGAAAAAACTATTTTCTTTTCGCCAATTATTTTGAGCAATCAACCTCAAGCCACAAAGGTAACATGACTCACTGAGCCATTTTTTTAAAGTCGTTACTCATTTTACTCGTAAAGAATCCCATTTTTTGTTTAATATCTTGAACGCCACAGTCCGTTTAAGGTAATTCAAATGCCCTTTTTTAATTCATTTTGTGGAATATCCAAAAGTAAAAACAAATCCGAACCTGATGCTACACTCAGATATTTTTTTTATATTGGACGACTTGATCTTGGAAGCGTTATTATGGTTGTTGTAATTTGAGGCAAGATATAAACCAATTTGTATGCCACTTATTAACACTTTAAAGGGAAGCTTTGAATGCATATATGATCTAGTATTGTAACCGATATCAGGGGAAAAAAAAAAATTAGAAAAAATATCATAGTTGGTTCCACTTGAGCCTCGTTACTTTACCCTTTTGATTTTTTTTTTTAAAAAAAGGGTATTTGGCTGTAACACGATGTCAACTTGAGCAGTGACTGATTTTTTTAACACACTAAAAATTCTGTAGTTCTTTTTCTTTATTTATCTTTCTCTTCCCCATCATGCACAGCATGAAATTCAGGTTGGGAGTCTTAATAACCAAAAAAAGTCGAAAAATTACAAGCATAGTATAACCTGGAGATTAATAACATGAATATGGATCGAAAATGGTGTTTCCAGTGATGAGTATTCAGCTTCAGATACAAATGAACACGATCCATATAAATAGATGTTATCGCATCATCCAAAAAAGGTTATCCCTGAGAATAATAAATTGGTTATAATCAAGCGACAATTGTTTTTCATTGTTCGATTTTTGTGTCCGCCTTGATTAATTGTTCCTTAGAAAAAACACTTTTTTAATACATTTTTACTTTCTTTTTTTTATCTTCTATTACTATTTATCATTTTAAATATGAAATATAAACCAAACTTCTTCCCTCATGGGAATGACATATACTTTAAACCATTGTAAGTAAAAATCAAGTATGAGCTAAGGAAATAGACCAATAACATTCGATACGATCATCATTTATATGAAGAAGAGCAGTCGCTGTAAATATATTTTAAATGATATATCAAGATACTGTCGCAATATTATGAATGGTGATAATAAAACTGGGTAAATCTCAAAATAGCATATACTTTACAACTTGTACAATCGGTAATAAATATTTTAGAAAAATGTGGATCGGATGCCTGTTTCCAGTTTCTAAAGGAACTCTTAGAATGCTAAAGCAGATACTGAACCTGAAGAAAAAGTCTCAAAATCCTCTAAGATGTGTGGACGGGAGGAAAAAGGATATCAGATTTGCAATGCATTCCGCCAGAGTAGTAGCTGACTCGTTACTAGAATCAGATGAAAAGCCCTTTGATGTTCTCTTTAAAGACGGTGACCCAAAAGCATCTGTTTAGGTAACCTCATTGTGCTCAAAATACTTAAAGATAATCAAGACTATTGAATCGAGTGTCTTGATATTACAATGCACCATTTTGATAAAAATAGTTATCTGTTGATGTTTTACTTTGTTAATAGTAGTATAAACAAATAATATCATTTGACCCTTTGCACTTAAAACATCAACAGTATTTGTACTAAATACTTCTTCTTCTTATTTCTATATATACTTTAGTATTTTAGCACAAGTTAAAATCAATAAACTAACAAAAAAAAATATTCATTGATACATATCCCTAACTGATATTTTGTATACGGTATACGTTTACCCGTAGTTTGATTCGATAAACCATAAAAATTATATCTTGATGAGTATTAAATATAGATGCTCATCCAAAGTTATACCTTTGTTTATTATGCTTCCATTGAGATATTTTTATGCATATTAGAATTTTAAAGTTTTGTTTATAAGACTAAAAGATCACCAGTATTTGAATTATTTCACTTCCTCAAAAACAAAATAGGCAGCAGGAAATATTACAGTATTTATTATAAAAAGTTGGATATCCCAAGTCGTATTTCGTTTCTATCAAGTAGTATAAAGTGGGTTTAGTTATCACAAATTCATCTTAAAGGAAGGATGAAACGATTATTCAAAACAAACTTAAATAGCACTCTAAAAATAGCAAAATGTTTCACTTCTTTAACTTTATAATGATATCATTCTCTTATTTTCATCTGTGCTGATCTACAGAAAAAAGAGAAAAACAAACAAATAAAAGATACTTTAATCTGATTGAACGAATCAACATATCACGAGACCAAAAACAAAGAAATATTAAATCAGATGATCAACTTAAAGATGTTTTTTAATTACAATTAATCTGTTCGGTTTATTTGTTAAAATGATTTACATAGTTTTAATACACAAAAAAAAAGGAAATCTAGCTTTATCTAAAAAAAGTAGAGGGGATATTAAGTTTAGTTGGAGCTCAAGACTTGAGCAGCGTGGGAAGTTTGGACGGAAGAAATGCGGCGCATCTCCTTAGCATCGACCTTCTTTCCGTTCTTGCCCAAAAGCTTCTGGGAGAAGTTTTGAGGACGTTCCATAGACTTGAGAGACTTGGTACGGTTAGCGTAGTAACGAGCAGAGGAAGTACCGGAGATGGCAGAGGCGCGACGAGAGGCGGTAACCTTGACGTCTTCCTGAGAACCAGTCTTGGGTTCGAAGACGGCTTGCATGACGAACTTGAGAAGATCCAAGGGAAGGAACCAGATGATATTCCAGATCCATACAATTCCAGCCCAAGACCAACCACAAGGATAGATTTGAGTGAAACCCCAGTTAGCGTAAACAGAGATGAAAGTAGCGATAAGCTGAGCAAGAACGAAAGCGCACATCAACATGATGGAAGGACGTTCAGTGAAGAAGAAACCACGAGATCTAGTGACGAAAATCAAAGCCTGAGAGATAGTGGAGACTTGGAGGTAGATGATAGAGTGGAAGATACCATCGTTGGGGTTCTTAACAAAGTCAGCGGAATGTTCATCGACAGCAGGGTTACTGTTCATGGGGACACCGAACTTGTCTTCAAAGAAGGTAGTCTTCATGACAACAGCGAAGAAAGCAACGGTGGAAACCATGAGGTAGAGACCGTAAACCATGGCATAAGAGAAAATTTCACGCAAGTTCCAAGAGTTGGGGAAAGGAGAAGGCCTAACGCGATCAGTGGAGATAGTCATGATAGTACCATCGTTAAGAATAGCAAGAATCAAGACCATGAAAGGAGGGAAATCATATTCGAAAGCGAAACAAAGGATAGCAAAACCGATAACGACACGAATGGTAACGGAACAAGTATAGATAGAGTAGTTACGCATACGTTGGAAAATCTGGCGAGAACCAATGATGGCTTCAATAATAACGGAAAGACCGGGAGAGGTCAAGACAATATCGGCAGCGGAACGGGCAGCATCGGTGGCATCATCGACAGCAACACCAACGTTAGCCTTGGAAAGAGCGGGAGCATCGTTAACACCATCACCAGTCATGGCAACCATGTGGCCCATAGCCTGAAGACGTTCAACAATTTCATACTTGTGTTCGGGGTAGACACCGGCGAAACCATCAGCATGGAGAACCATTTCATCAACACTGCTGTAGCCAGAACCAGCGGGGGGACCTTCCTTCAAAGTCTTGGACAAGAACATATTGTCACCCATACCGAGACGACGACCAGTTTCCTTACCAATAGCCAATTGATCACCAGTGATCATCTTAACAGAAACACCGAGGGCAATAGCACGATCAATAGTTTCCTTGGTATCAGATCTAGGAGGATCGTAGATGGGCAAAAGACCAACAAGGCTGAAACCCAAACCTTCACCTTCAACATCACCAGAGGGAACTTCATCAATAGCGACAGCAAGAGCACGGAGACCACGGCGAGCGAATTCATCGACATCATCGTTAAGAGCCTTGATTTGTTCTTCAGTCTTATCACGAGTACAGAGATCCAAGATAGTGTGGGACATACCCTTGGTAACACGGACGACCTTGTTATCAGAGTGACGACGGTAAGTAATTTCAGTACGCTTGACAACGGGGTTGAAAGGCTTGAATTCCAATTCTTCAATACCATCACGGGCAAGCTTGGGATCGGGCAAAGAGTTAACAATACAGAAATCAATAGCATCTTGGTTCTCGGTACGAGAAGCATAGGCAGACATCCTGATGATATCATCACCGTTGAAGTCAGAGTATTCCTTAATGGTGGGCTTGTCAACAATAAGCTTGTTCAAGGTAAGGGTACCAGTCTTGTCGGAACACAAAATAGTAACAGCGGCCATTTCTTCAATGGCGGTGATACGGGTAACAATAGCCATGTGTTCAGCCAATTGCTTAGCACCAATGGCAAGGGTAACAGACAAGACAGTAGGCATGGCAATAGGGATACCACCAATGAGCAAGACCAAAATGTTATCAATACCACGTCTGTAAGCATACTTGAACTTGGGGTACATGACAAGGATTTCAATGACAACGAAGAGACCAATAGAGCAGAGACAGAAGTTACCAATCTTGGCCAAAATGGTTTGCAAATGGCCAACATCGTCACCAGCATCACCTACAAGCTTAGCAGCACGACCGAAGAAAGTGTTGGTACCAGTACCAATGATGACAGCTTCAGCTTCACCTTGCTTAACAGTGGAACCAGAGAAAACTTCATCACCAGCTTCCTTGGTAACAGGCAAAGATTCACCGGTAAGAGCAGCTTGATCAATGGAAACTTGACCATGAGCCTAAAAGATGGGAAAAAAACATTAATAAAATGAAAAACTCGGGAAATATGATTATAAAACTTACAGCAATAAGACGACCATCAGCGGGAACAACATCACCCAACTTCATACTAATAACATCACCAGGAACCAAGACGGAGGCTTCAAGAGTCTTCCATTCACCATCACGCTTGACCTTACATTCAGGAGCCAAAGAGGCCATAAGAGCCTTGACGGCATTACCAGCCTGACGTTCTTCCATAAAACCAATAACAGAGTTAGCGAGCAACAACAAAACGATACCAACGAAATCAGGATAATCCGGAGGTCTGCTTTCACCGTTAGAAAGAGCAATAGCGACGATAGCAGCAGCTTCCATAACCCAAGAAAGAGGATTCCACATGAAACCCAAGAATTGAAGAATGGGATTGACCTCCTTTGATTCAAGCTTATTGAGGCCAAACTTCTCAGTACGACGAGCAGCTTCATCGGATGTTAAACCAGTAGTGGTTGTTCTACAAGGTTTAAAGAGATGACGTTAGTAATTAATTAAGAAATATTTCGGGTTTCAAAATAAAATAAAATAAAAGTTTTTAACAGGATCACAAAATTTTTTTTGATCCCGAAAAAGAAAAAGGAAAAAGAAAAAAAAAACGAAGCTATCAAAATTTCGAGTGATAGGGGAAAGGAGATTGTATCGAGGAGAAAGTGGAACGAAAGTGCTATAAATAATAGAAAATGGAAAAAAAAGAAAAAATAGTCACGTACTGTAAGAGTTCAAAGACATCTCCAGGTTCCATAGTAGACAAATCAAATTTTTCCTTGTCGTAAAGTTCTTCGACAGTCAAACTTGTAAGGTTGCCGGAAAGGTTTTGCTTAGGAGCGATAGGTGCGTCACCGACGACCTCACTTGCTTCCGTTTTCTCAGCCATGATTAACGAGAAGTTGAATAAATATTACTGTTTAGATAGATCTAGAGAGATTAGGTCGAGCTCTTTTGTGAACGTTCCTAGAGAATAACTCAGAGATGTATATAGACAGGGGAAAAAAATGAAAGAAAAATAATTGAGTATAAAGTAATCAAGAACAAGAAGAGGAGAAAAAAGAGAGATGAGGGGATCTCATTTAAAGTTTATATAGCTGAGATGAGATTCAAAAAAATAAAGGATGTACAGAAGTTAGCACGGGCAGGGGGGTTTGAAGAAAGTAATCTAGTGCCCTAATCAGGAATAGATTGTCTAAATGGG
The DNA here is from genome assembly GCA_024140565.1 of Backusella australiensis. NCBI lineage: Eukaryota > Fungi > Mucoromycota > Mucoromycetes > Mucorales > Backusellaceae > Backusella > Backusella australiensis. Next base: position 36,730 of record VCJH01002827.1, on the reverse strand, counting down.
GATTTACAATACCACCAATACATGGCACATTTAGTAGCAGAATCGGTGATACAAAATGAACCAATGGAAAATCAATTTAACGGACAAGAAGAGTATATACTTTCAAGACTTTATCCCCCGCATTTGCCCGCCACATAAGTCACTTTCCCGTTCACCATGACCTACATCCTCTTTTCTGGGGTATTCAGCACGCTGAGGACACCTGTAGTACTTTTGACGTCACAAAGAGTCTCTATTGGACCTGATTATCAATATTCAGGGCAAATCGAAACAAGTCTATTTGATTTGACGTCGATCCGGTACCTTATTGAGTCTGAAATTATTTTACTAATGCTGCAACAGGATCACTCGTGAGGCATTGCCCTTTCTTGGATGCCACCCGGCATTTTTTTATTTATTTTTTTAAGAGCTGAAACGATAGAGAATAGTTTGGCACTATTCATCGAATCAAATACTAGAGATAGTTCCCTGATTAACCAAATATTTTCCTACCCCTTCCTTTCCCCTCAATAAAGATAACCTTGCCACCCCCCTTTTTCTATTTTTGAAGAATTCATCAACTCTGTTTTCTACCATAGTCATTTATAAATAAAGGTATGTGGGATCAATGAAAATTTTAGGCGGTCATTTTTTTACCCAAGGGGAATAGTTCAACCATCAGTACATGAGCAACAGTGTATATGAACTGAGAATGGCCCGGTTTAATTCTCGGGTCGGTCAATTGAACGGGTCCACTGGCTATCTATGTCTAAACCAATTCCCCTACCCTAATGTCTTTCTCTTGCTTCTGTTAAAAGGAGACTATTTGGCTCATTTAGTTTCAGGGAGATAATGTATATGCAAGACTGCACATAGATAAGTTAAGTTTGGTAATTGATTTATTTTGGAACTCTTAAAGTAGAATATACTGAACAGAGTAAGAGCAATTTCCACTACTGTTCACTTTAATTACCGATACTATTGATAACAAGCTTTTTAATCAGCCAATGAAGTAAGCTAATGTCCAACTTTTCGCACGCGTCACGAAGAATGGTGTGCTTTTTTTGTGGAGATTTCATATCTTTGTGTTCCCCTTAGATTGATAGCATTTGTTCCTTGTTTTTAAATATTTTTTCCAGATATTCCTTTCAACAGAGCTGATCCTATGATATTCATGGATGATCACTATTGTTTGCTTCTTTCTTTGTGTTTAGCATGCACTTTTTTTAGAACAACTTGAATATGTCACTGTTTTTTCCTAGAATATTCGGCCAAGTCCGCGACCACGTTTTCCAAATGAATAACAGCGGCGATATAAATAGGCAGACCACAAATACCTTGACCTGATTGAATAAATTGAGCAAATATGTCTATGATCTAATGACCTAATTGTTGTTAAAACAAGAAAAAAGCAAACCGAAAAAAAAAATAATTGTCGAAAAGCTAGAATTTTATTTTTTGGATAATACTAATTGTTATTTCATTAAGGCAATTTAGTAAAAATTACTTTACTTTTTAGCCACTTTTAACAACATAATCATTAAGATACGATGTTTGGTCGAATACATGTTGATCATAGATTATATAATGAACGCTGAACAAGGTTAAGACCAAAGGCATTTTTAACGCTCCTAATTCAAATGCCGCTTTTTTTTTAAAAAACATATCCACTCAATTTGGTTTAAAAAAAGTTAAAAAAAGTATCCAGGTTTGAATAAACAAAACTAAATTAGTTTTAAACATAGCGTCATTGAATCTTATAAAGTGTATCAATATATCATTTAACTTATTAACAAACATATGTGAACCAAAAAATCAAGTTACTTTATTGTTTTTTTTGCTTAAAAGAAAAGTGAGAAATCCACGAAATCGCAGTAATTATCACTCCCTTCTTTTCCTTTCAACAGCATTCAGGTTAATTACAGCGAAAATCACATCCCAATGTTCTATTCACTTTCATATGGTCTCCTATATCATCCATTTGTTTTATTTGGTTGGTACTTGCTATAAGAGCTTTTTCCTTTTCTGACATTTTAATTCTTCATTTGTGCCTTGTTTCGGGTCCTAAAATGTATCCGGTTCCGACGAAGCAACATCTGAATCTTATCCTTAACTGTGGAGAAGATTAATTCGAAACATTTTTGTAAGCACCAAAGAGTAAAAAAGTAAAACTATATGTTTTATAAAAAAAAAAAAAAGGTACTGCTGTTTAGAATTATCCAGTATCATCATAGATATTGCTTATCCTATCAGAGCCCTCAACTAATTTAAAATCCGATGCCTTTCGTTTTATTTTATATATGGAAAAGATTCCAAATAACCATGTATCCTACGGGACGGGTACAATACTAATAATTTAATCACCATCTTTATTACTGTTGAAGCACACACAATGACAATTAACTTTACAAGGACTTTGGAAGATTAACAACCATTAATAGTCCTCAATTCAAACAGTTCATGTAGGCGAGTACTAACTTCATTAAGAAACATAAACAAAGGTATGTATTTCATTGGTGGTTACGAAAGTGCTGTATATAATTACTGGATCAGTCATATGATCACTTTCTGTTTTAAATAGAAACGATTTATATGGCCTCAAAAATCTACTTTGATACTATTTCATAAGATAATCACGGTTTCTATTATAAAGATAATCAGATCAATATATATTACTCAAGAGATAACGATGTGCCATTTTAGGTTATCATGATAACTACGTTCCGACAACAGCTTTTTTTTAAAAAAAATAGAGAGAAAAAAAGGGGAGAGTAAATGATACTTCACTTAGTCTCTTCAAAGAATTAACTACTTTCAAATTAATTGTCTCATCATTTATTTAAACTAATATAACTCCAAAAAGAATTCCTCTGTTTAGACGTTTTAGGGAAAAAAAATAAGTGGGTCTTGAAAAAGGGATCCTTACTGTAATTAGGGTGAGATCATCAGTTCATTTTAGAAAACCACATTCTACATCAATAATTCTACTTTAAATTCTAAATATAAAACAAAAAAAACACTTATTTTTTATTCCTTTTACCAGACTGTCGTCCACCCAGGACAAAGGAAAAATGAAGATGCAAATTGTCCGAGCCCACTGATATTTAGAATCAGAAACTGTGAAACCGCGTGCCTTGTCGGTATAATTTTTTACCAATGGATTAGTAGTTGATCCCGACCAATCACAATCATGTTTCTATTTTTTGTACCTTTGTCAAATGCTAAATAAATAAATAAATAAAAAACATTGAGACCAATAATAAAAGTATAAAAAACTATTGTAATTTACAAACATGAAGTCATCTTGCATTTCGTAGAAGTTATTTTCATATTTATTGTTTACTTCTTTCTGATCTGGCGGATCGCAAAACCCTAAAAGAAAGTTTTACCGTGATCAATAACACACACTGTTATTACTGTTCAAAAACACTTTACTCGGCTCTAATCGGATAAATGGCGGGAAAAAGATGCTATTGAAAAACATTGTGCCTGACATGTTTACTTCAAATTTATTGTGACTTTGTGCTCATATGCTCGTGATATCATCTTTGAACAAATCTCTCATGTTTACTTACTCCAAAAATATAGGAACCCATTCCTGGACATGTTACCACTTACAGAAGTGAGCACATTGACGCCTGCTTAGCAGATTAATATATTTAAAAAATATAGTCATTCACTGAGCAAATAAAAAAATATATATGACAATATAAACTTCCACCTTGGAAAACGAGTATCCAGTTGAATCAACATTACCAAAACTTAAGAAACAAGTCGTATTAAATCATAAACTCAAAAAACTACAAACATTGGCCATGCTGTTCATCGACTGGGAATAAACAATAAAATTTTTTCAAATGAATGCGAAAAAAAAAAGTACCATCATTGGTCTGTGGTCCCCATTTACCAAATCTACTTATGATACCAGTTTACTATATTTAAGAAATACCCACTGGATGCACTTAAATCATGACACCAGCATTTACCAAAATTCAATTTATAACTAAAGAACAATGTGCTCCAATTACAGCATTGATGCATTACGGTAACATTATATCACTTCTAAGGGAACCAATAAAAAGTGGATTGAAATGGAAGTGGAATCCATTATGAGGGTTCTAGAAAAAAAGATGCGTTCATTTTAAAAAACATCACTGGATACGATTTCCATTTTTGATTTTTTACTTCCTTTTTCTGCCAAGAGGACAAAAAGGAGTTTCTATTTACATATTTTTGTACATGCTGTGGTTTGAAAACGAAAAAAGAGATGGTATTTTTCTATTCTTTTATGAATTTGACTACACTTGATCTTCATGAAAAATGATCATTGGTCCTATAGAAATTCTATTATGGATTGTCTGGATCAATTTCTGCACTTTATTAAATGAATCCTAATATTATTTTTTTTAACAAAATACAAGAAAAGCACAGAGGAAAAATGCCAAAAATGGTGAAATAGCATAGGTGTTTTGCTATATAAAGTTTGAAGCGTTACAAAGGTGAACAAGTGTAACATTTACTCGAATAAAGATGTACTAAAGCTTTTCTTTTATTCCTACTATCAAAAAAAATACTTATATAATCTGCTATCGGTTGATATAAATATACTTTGACCATATATTTGCTTCTATTAATACACTGAAATAAATCCCGTACATAAGTTTTAACCTTAGACTTTATACCAATTCATTGATTATGTAAGCACATAATATAATAGTGCTGTTCAGCATTCCTATTTTTATTTATTAAAAAAAAATACTATATCTCGGATTTAATGTATTATATTACTTTTTCACTATCGAGACTTTAACGTCAAATACTATTTTTGTTTTGTGTGAATTCAATCTGTTTATCTCTTGAGGAAAATTTTATCCAAAGGTGCTAAAATGGTAAGCATTATTAAAAAAAGAATGTCCTATTGGATGAGTTAGTAATTTTGTATATCAAAACAAGCGTGGTAAAGGAATCTCATAAAGGTACCGATATTGATTAAACTATTTGGTATGCAAGCACATGAAGTAAATATAAAGTTTAGGTTTTAAATATATTATTAATGAACTATCGATAACAAACACACTTAATTAAAAAGCGTTAAGTACGCAAAGATGATTCCCTGCATTGAGAATTAATTTTCTTTAGATGGATGAACCCCTTTTTTGAATCACTGTTTGATACACACATCACCTTGGACAATCTTCTTAGATGTTGCTTATTGGATGAAACTACGTGTAAATAATAAGATATTCAGGTTAATAATTTATTTATTTTTTTTGTATGATCATTGGCTGTTAGGCTTATTGGTTTATTTACGTGTATGTTGTACGACAAAGTAAAATAATTTTACACAAAATAAATAAGCAAATGGCTGTATACAAAAAAGGTCCCCAAAAGTTTACTTATTTGAAATAAAAAGAAAAAGTAAACATACTCTACGCAAATGGTATGAAGAGTCCAGAATGACGTGCGTCAAATGCTTCATAAAGAAAAGTCATCATAAAAATGTAATATAGGTGCTCATTCAATATACCGTTTTGAATACCTAATGTTTTATTTGATCTCCATGCTAACATTAGCAAGAGGAGCGTATACACCAAAAATAAGTCTATCTACTTCGATAGGTGATGTAACATAGTCTACAATTTAACCTTATTTTCCTTCTGTTATTTTCTGTTATTTTTTTTTTTTTAAATAGCAGCACAATATTTATTCTTACTTGTAGAACATGTCCGGCAAAATATATTTTCTTCTGGCTTCTTTATACAGAATTCCGGTAGTAAAATCTCCATCTTCATCTTCATCTTTTTGTTCTTTAGTGATGCTAAACTGGCCTCCTTTTGATGGGTAAATATTTTTACTACGTGAAAAGAAGTAATCTTGGAAATGTATTCTAAGATTCATACGATAATTTAGAATCATACTCCACTACTAGTTAAGGTACCAGGATGTACAGTAGGTCCTGAAATAATTGAAAACGGTGATCTAATTTCTTCAAGTGTAGAATCAATAACTTGATCTAGTTAAGAATACACACCGAGATAACCAAATGGAAAGATGTAGCATTTTTACATAGTCACATTATGCGTCTCAGGTAAGTTTTGAGTATAAGTATTGATTTGACTTTGAATGAATGCAGCAAAGAAATATTAACGACGATTGCAGCACATTTCAAAGATAACGAAAAGTTGACTGAACTCAGTAGAAAAAAATTATACACATGCTGTGCATTATTATAAAATAAAAATGAAGTTTTTACATGACAGCTTGGAATTATGATTATTGCTGTTGATTTTTATTTTATTTTAGTTAAATCAATCATTAACAAGATACTCTGATCAGCACCTTTTCTAACGGGCCACACTTTACTTTTTTTTTTTTAATTTAGAATCGAATAGAATTTTCTTTGAACAGAGCAAAAGGATAAATTTTCTTGAATTTCATGCTCAGATACTACAATTACTTCATGGGTTTCGAGGCATGGATTCGAATTACATGAGAATGATTTTTTGGAATCCTTAACTCTATTTTTGTTGTTGCTATACAATATTGTATAATAAGCTTGATAACCGCAGGCTTTTGGTGTGTAGTGTAAATGAAAAAAAAAAAGCAGAACTATGTAAAACTGCCAGAACACTTGATGTACCTTTTGTCCGTACCCAAGAAAAATAATTTGATTCTAATAACATTACTAAAACTGACGATTGATAATCAGTTCAACATACCTTGTATATTTATTTTTAATTATATTCCTCTTAGCATGAAAGCAAATACAATGAGAATAAAATCAATATTGACTAGCTAAGAGTATTTGGATCAATAAATATCTATATACAAATTAACGCTCTTATGAACCAATGTTAATATACGTTCAGTAGAATAAATTTCTCTATCGTGATAAAATCAGATCTTTCCCTTTAGAAAATAACTTGAATTCTAAAGCAAGTGATAATTCCAAACACATTCATCCATTGTAAACATAAAATATTGACGTTAAACCAATAATTATCTACTCTGGATCTTAATAATATAAAAAATTTAGATAAAAAAGTATACCTTGGTTGATAGAGATTATTTACGTTGAAGCTTTTCTGTTGTGCTAAAATGAAGTAAAAATGCAGTTTTGTGTCACCTTGAATTTTGAATTTGGTACTAAGTTCCATTCCAATTTGGATTTGGTTATTTGATCAGTCTAGTTTTTATAAAGCCAGTGAAACATTCGTACATTAATAGGCTTATCCTGTGTACATTACTTGATAGCAATTGGAGAAAAATCGGAGGGTCTTAAAGTAGTATATACTAATTTAGACAAAGGTTGCTTATTAAAAGGGGTATATAAACAACATTTTAAGCAATATTATGCTGCAATTCATATTTATTTTCCATAGTGAGCTGATTAGGGACATATATTCCTAGTCTTACGTATGAGGAACATTACAACTTATTCTAGAATTTGCTAATGCTCTAAAATTGAATTTCCTTTTATCCATAGTAACAATACTTGTACTAATCACATAAACTATTCAATAAACAACAGTCATAGATCAAAACTATTTGATACATATATGTTGCTGGTAAAAAAAGTAACAGGCTTAAATTCACGTTAAAACGCAATTATAGTTGTTTCGATTGTGATGACAATATAAAATCTAGTAGCTGGAGCCAAATGATTATAATACTAACAGAATAAAAGGAATGGATTGTCATCAAAGTAGTAATAAAATGACTGTTGGCAAAAAGTAAAACATACAAATTTGTAGCCTGACAGTTTATCAAGCGGACGTATTTTATTTAATCTGAAACCACATGTTTGAAAAACAATGGAAAAAGTGGGTTTATGCTGTGGGAGAACCATCAAAAATTTACTAGTTTTTGCATTATCCACCTGCCTTTAGTGTAATTCAAAGGGACATTGATGAATTGTAGAAGTAGCTACAGTTTTATCAACAAAGTAATCCGTTTTTTAATGGTCATTATGTTGCTATTATTACTTTTGTTGTTGAATAATAATTAGCTCATTGCAAGTCAGCTCAACAAAAAGTATATATTTGAATCCAACTATTTTAACAGCGTTTCCGTTTTATTTTTATATTTTCAATCTCTTTCTTTTTTCTTTTTAAAAAACCATTATTGACAAAGAAGGATAGAACGATATATAAACGAAAAGAAGAAACAAATACAGTTTTTCTTTCAACAAAAGCCTTTTATTTAGGAAATGATATATTTCAAAATAGTGTTTTTATTTTTAATTTTGCTATTATCACATGTCCATTGCCGTGAAGCAACTGCATCAACACAGGCAATAAATAACACATCAAATGAGCCAGACGCCTCAGATGCACTAACAACATCAGATGTTCCTATCGCATTCATCAAAAACGTAATCGATAATGTACCATTCGCCTTATCAGATAAGCATACAAACGACGATGATGATGATAGTGACGATGACGATGATAATGGTGACAAAAAAGAAAAAAAGAAGAAACACAAAAAGAAGAAGAAGCAAGATAAAGTCAATGGTGCATCAAATACCATGAATCCTACAACTACAGTGTATTCAACTATTTACATCGTTGCCACAGAAACCCCTACTCAAATATACACTGGAACTAACCAACCCGCTAAACAAAAAGGACAAAAAAGTGATGGAACCCAAGTCGGTGACCCTAACGGCTCCCAGTCTACTGGAGATGATGATGACAACGACAATGATAGCGACGACGACGACGATGATGATGATGATGATGATGATGATGATGATGACAGTGGCTCTTCAGACCAGAATTCAGGAGATAACAATAATCAAGCTGATAGTCAAGCAAACATCGGACATTCATCATCATATAAAAAACTAGTTGCTGCACTATCTGTTGTTGGTAGTCTTGCTGGTATTGCACTGTTTATAGCTGCTTTGGTTTTTGCTCGTCGACAAGTAAACAAGAAAAAGCATCGTCCGACTGACTACCCAAAAGATCTCGAAATGGGACCATGTTCGCTATTACCACCACCACCTCCGCCACATAGACACATACCTCCTCCACCGCCTTCACTTAGACATTCTAGTTATCGAATCAACATTAGTCAACATCATGACAGTAGCTCGACATTATATGAATTCGGAAATCCCTTGAATGACCCAACCGAGGAAAAATACAGAGACTCAATTGATCTTACCCCCGAGTTAGCGGTTAATTTAAACCCAGAAACCTACCTTGACTTTAGACAGAACCAGACTGTATCACTTCTAGCACAGACAACCGCAGCAGAACCATCAGCTCCCCTTGAAAAGGAATTGAACGACAATCCATTTGCACAACAAGATGAAATAACATTATATTATCCGATCAGCCAAATATACCCAACTGAGCGCGAACCAAGGAATCCCGACAACACTCCTCTTATGGAAAGTGGTAATCACCATCAAGAAGATCCAACGCCATTGGGCCATCAGCAGCGACAGAGAGAAAATCATTCCGGAAACCAGGGAAATGCGTCAGATCTTCCTCCTGCATATACGCCCAACGCGATACCTAGTGCTCCCCCTTTGTACGCTGTACCCACCATATCACAATTGACAGAAATGAGACGAAGTCCATCGATACACAGTAGCAGGCGACATTCTGTAAGCAGTAGCATCTTGTCCGAATCTCGGCCATTGTCTCTTCGTAGAGGATCAGGCAGCTTGGCCATCATATCATCACCTTTTTCTTAATTTATTTTTAATTCTCACTGGTCTGACAAATCAATTTGATTTCTAAGCAATCAACCGTTCCCGATTTTAATTGTTACATCCATCTTCTCTGTATATCTCATCTCATTTCATCATCATATCTTTGCTTGTATTAATTAGTTTTAAATAGAAATGCTTATTATTCAAATTTGTTAATAAAATGTACATATTTTCAAAAATAGAAAAATACTGGGGTAATCATGTTTATATTTAAATGTTTTACCAATAGTGATGTACTGTATTACTTTTGATGTACATCTCTCTTTTTAGTTTAGTCACATTGTTTTATCAGATTGCTTTAGTAAAAAATAAATATTATGATCACGTCAATAATTCACATCGTATTCATTATAGTAAGCCACCTATTCCATGTCTCCATATATGATCATCAATGATTTGGAATAGCGTGTTACGATATACTAACTTGAGATAAACCAATGTCATCTGAAACGCTAAGCGTTATACATGTTTTCCTATTTTGTCGATTGGTTTTTCGAGATTTACATCACGTTCTGCTAACATACGCGATGCCTATGTTTGTATTCGGATCCAATACTTCACTTATTCGTCTAATCCTTATCGTTGTACTACTCAAAAAAAATGTGGAGAAGATAGTCTCAAAAGATTTTTATTTTCAGCCGTGTCGTCTAATTTAATATCCGTGGTTCTACAATATTGGGGTAGTATTCTAATATTAAAAAAAATAGTGTGAAAGAAAGAGATGATAAGTAAATAAAAAACTCTTTAAAAAGGTGAACTTGAATGCCATATGACCTTGGCTATTTAAAATTAGTGAAACCAAGAGTTCATTCAGCTGACAGCTTTTATTTTTGAATTAATAGGCTTCCTCGGATAAAGCAAAATAGACTTCTGGCGCCAGTTCTAGAAGCCCAAAGTAGGAAATAATGTAGATTTAAAATATAAAAAGAGAAGATAAAATTTGCCGCTCTATAATTATACAACTCTTCTGTATTTGATTATACCTTTATGAAATTCACGCTTAATTGATATCACCTTTCAAAGAGATAAGATAACAAAAAGATCAAGTAAGCGAAAGTGACTCATTAACTGATATAATTTGTAAAGTTGATTATACCTCGTCCTGCTGCGGCATGTGTCTGATCAAAAGTTAATGTGACATGAAATATGAGTCACTGTAAACGACAATGACATTTTCTTTTTCCATTGTGTGACCAAAAAGTTTATCTTTCTAGCCAATAACAATATTTTGAAATAAGCATCTATTGCCATCATCATAAGACTTTTGGTCGTTGCTATGCAACGCTGTCACACAATTTATACTTCACTGTCAACATTGTAGATTTTTTTGATTTGCGAAAATCACCATCATTGCATGATTAATAATCCAAAAACACCCGTCAATTTTTAAGATCTTATATATATATTAAAACCTCTTGATTCCCTCTTTTAGTTATCTCCTTTAATCTATTATTTATTCTACTTCTATACCTTAACAAACACAATGAACTTTTCTGATCTACTACACAACAAAAAAGATTGTCTTCGCATCATTCTAGACGAGTCTAAACTTTATTTAGATGAATCACTACCATCAGCTATGGTGCGTGGAGAAGTGATCGTAAACTTTCTAAAGGAGACCCTTATTCAGGGACCAATTGAAGTAGTTTTCGAAGGTATTCAGCGCTTTTCCCCCTGGAATGGTGTGTATTAATTATATTTCTAAAAGAAAATTCATTTGTTTGCTAAACCACCACAACCTCTATTAGATATAATGCGAAATCGAGCATTAGGTGATCCCATCGAAACAAAGCTCCAAGTTATCGAACTTTCCTTACTTCCTCCTAATTCCAGTGGTTTGATGCCTGCTGGTATCCAACGTTTTCCTTTCGAGTTCCCTGTACCTACAAATCTGCCTGCTACTACCTCCATAAAGGACCGTATCGACATATTCTATCAGATCTCCGCCACTGTTCGTCGATCAAGTCAAAATATCACTGATATGCATGTCCCAGAAGGTCTTCATTTGCTTGACCGCGTTCGAAAGGTTGCTATGAAGAAGAAATTTGTTGCATGTGAACCTATTCGAGTTGTTCGTTCAGTGGAGTCTGTCGTCGCAAGAAACTTTATTCGATCCATTACTTCGGCTTCCCGCGGAGACAATGTAAATACCTCTGAAACGCCGTCAATGACATCACCTTCTGTAGATGAATTTGACTCTGGTGGTGGCGGCTCAACTCAAAGCAACCCACTGGCGAACCCGCTCCCATGGAATATGCGTCATCTTGACTACTATCAGGGCTCTCTTGATGAGCAGCATGATAGCCTTGCATCCTCTCTTGCTGGTCGATCATCTGATAACTTTTGCTCGCCCGTGTGCACATTGGACAGTGTTTGCGGTGTTCGTTACAAGATGGGAATTGACCGAACAGCAATTGTGCTTGGAACCAGCATTGGTGTTGAATTGATGATTGCACCCACTATTCATGATGTTAAAATCCGCTCTATTGTGCTGAAAATCGCCGAAAAGTGCAAATATTCCATGAAAATACCAGCAAATCATAACTGGGACATCAAAAAACCTGAAACTCGACGATCTTCAGAATCCACCACCATTGTAATGAAATGGGCTTATGGATATCAATTGGAAAACAAATATGAACATCGTGGGACTGGTGATTTTACAAAGAGTATTGGGACCAGAGCAACTAAAAACACTTGTCGATTCGTGCACCAGTTTTGTGATGAAGATTTGAGCTCAGTATATCCAGGGCTATTCAAGTCTGATTCAGCAAGTAAAAAGGGATGTATCAAGGGTGATGCGACTGTAAGCATTAATGGTGATGATACAAGCTCTATTGGATATGGTTATGAAGGAGGTGTGTCTCTTAACAACGGTACTGGTACTTCAAATGAAATATTCAACATGCAAGAACTCCATCAAGATGTTAAGGCGGGGGAGTATTTCGGTGGCCGATTCGTGCTACCTGTCCCTGAGTGTGACCATCTGCTACATCCTAGTATGCTACATGACTCACTTGATATTACTCATTGGTCAACCCTCTTGGTCACTTTGGAATCCAATGGCAAATTATTTGATATCAAGCTTGAATCACCCATGCATGTACTCAATTGTCGCTTAGTTGCTACTGGTGACGAATGCCAGACTGTTCTCCCTCCTCCTCCAAGTTATGATCCAAGCAAAGAAAGTCACCATAATAATGCCAATGCTCCTGGTTCTATTTGGGAACAGCGCGAAAAGATAACATCTGAGGTGAACTGGGGTTGCTGTTTACCGTGTCCTTGTGAATATAAAAAGTTACTGAAGCAAAAGAAAATTAGAAAGATAGCCAGCAGAAACTCGATAACATTGTCTACTTCTACTCCATATCCATCTACGTTTTCTCCGGAATGGGGACCCCCTCCTATGTATAGCGAAGACTAGTTTTTATTTTTTTTTGCCTCCTTATGAAAAATCATGTTTACCCTTCTCCTTTGAGTGATTGCTCCGATCTCTATGCACACTCCTACTTTAAAACAATGCCCTTAAAAAACTATTTCCTACCAATGTATATATGTAAAAACCCACTTTAACTTATTTATAGAACCTTTAATACTATACCAATAAAATTATAGATATGTATATATAAAAATATTTCTGATAATTTATTTTGTTCTTATGTTTTATTCTGTTATGAAAGCTACTTTAAATGTCTAAACAAAAACCTTACCACTGCTCCATACACTTTAATATACTTACTAACTTTTAAGATTTGTAGCACAAGTATAGTGAGCTATATATTTACTATTAGTAGACTCAGTCTTTAAATTCAGGACACACACACACACATATATATATATATATATACGCAAAAAAAAATAAAGGTTTTTAATCCGTGTTTCTCATCTATCATGGGCTTAATATAATATACAATTTTTTATATTCATACAGTATAAATATGTATCTCTTTTTTTTAAAAAAATATTTTTGGATTACCTGGATTAGCATTTCCCCTACATGTTTTCTGCTTTCATTATAGCTTCTAATGATTCGAGTTTTATTGAACTCCTTACAGTTTGTCTATCGCCATTGACATATATACAAATATATGTATATTTACAAATGAGAAAAACATTAGATATTCAAAGCAATGTTTAAATTAGGCTAACGCTAGTGTAACGTGTCAAATCACTCTGAGCTCTCTGTATCTGTCTACTAAAACATTTGATGTTATCACTGGCAGGGTTGCTTATCTTTTTTGTTGTATTAAGATTAATAAAAACATTTAAAAATCTAGAACGTCATGCTAAAAATACAACCGTTCCTTTTACTAAGATAATGCTTTGTTGGTATCACATGATTGTCTATACATTATACAAAAATGATTCAATGACAGCCAAGCCTACACGATTTCAGTTATATTATTAGATGAAAACTCTTCGTGATAAACATATTATAAGAGCAGCTATTTAATGAAACGAATAGAAAGTGCGTATATCTCTATATACTCCCTTTGTGTGCTCTCCCTCAGATCGAATACTCACGACATGAGGAGTAGAACGTTGACATATACCATTTTAAAAAAAATGTCTCCTTTTCCTTGGAAATAAACGTATAAAAATAAGCTGGAACTGTTTTTTTTTCGCTTATATTTCATCAATTACAAAAATGTTCCATAAATTCATTATTCTATCGCTCTTCTTTGCACTTATACTAGTGGTCCACGCAAATAATCAGTGCTCCTACGCTTGCAATAATCAAGGTGAATGTGACTCTGCTTGCGGTTCAGTAAATCAAAAAGACGAATATTTAATGGGTGTTTGTCATGAAGGTCAATGTTTTTGCGGCTTTCTAAACATGAAATAATAGCCATTGTTATTGTTGTTGCTTATTTGTATCGAGTATTTCTTCTACTGTTTATTTATCAAAATAATAATAAAAACCTAATTTCTTTCGCTAAGCCACACACATTTGATAAAATAAAAACAATCTGAGAGTACAATCAAAACAAATGTCTTTCAAAAAAATATTCAATAAGGTACCTTATTTGTTTGTTAGTTAAAAAAAGGAACATATCAATTCACGGTTATTATATTTACCAGACCATAGGCACACATGGTGGCTACTTTCACTGGTAAACTTGTTGTTTATCTTCCTTGTACGTTAAACTCACCTTCAAAAAGCGATGAGACACTAGCTGACTTCATATTGAAATATACAAAGAAATTCAAGCATGTCTCGGTTATTCGTACTCGAAATCCAGAGCTTTTAGCCAAGTGTGATGCATTCATTGATGTTGAAGGTATATATAACCCTTCTCTTCATAGATATGACTATCACCAGGTATTTATTAATAAAAAGTGACATATTTATTTATCAACTGATAAATGGCTTCCTGGTTGGGAGACTTTTTCAAAAGAATACAGAAAAAATTACGTTCTGATACCTTTAGGGCTTCATTGAGTTGGTAGATGGAAACGACAATGGGATATTTCTTTACCCTTAAAGCGGTTCACAGCTTTATAAGGCGAGTCCTACCAATATCATGCCAAAAGTCCGTAGATTGAATCCCAAATGGTACGAACAGTGCACAGATTTTGAATTCTATGCAAAATTCACTGAAGCATCTGCAATGGCTGGTGCTGAGTTTGTTGACTATGTGCAAGAGTTGAGAGACTCATGGGTCCCAGCTCGTAGACTAGTATCAAGGGCTCTTGATAACCGCTACAATGTGGATGCATCTGGGCGTATTGTTTTATTGGACGCGCCTTGTCCCTGGAAAGACCATTTAATAGATCTCGAGGAAAAGCAAGGGCTGGCAGGAGAAAAATCGATACTGTATGTTATACACCTCAATTCACCTTATAAGACCAAATGGATGGTCTGTTCTATTTCTGAAAGCACCAGGAAGTTATACAAAAAGGAAATATTTACCACCCCTCTGGAGACTGGTGCCTGGGGAAGATTTAACTCGTATTTCTGATATAGATGACTGTATATACGTTCGTGAGACTGGGTTTCTTGGTGCCAGTAGAACTTTCGCAGGTGCTTGTAGAATGGCAGTAGCCGCTTTAAAAAAATAAATATAATTTAGAAATAGACTCTAAATACATACATATTGGTTCCTATTTTTAATCTACTCTCGCTTATAATAGTGTTAAATTGTTAATGTTGGCAGAACACTAGATAGATATCCAACATAATTGTGAATACAGCATTATTTTTTACGTGATGTAAGCCCTTGCCCGAATTGAATGCTTCGTTCTCAAGTAACACTATTATTAATATATTATATCATTACATAATAAAAAAAACTAAAGCACAGGGGCAGGTTTAAACGCAACGATAATAAATGATAATATACAAGTACATTTATTCAAACGAGACCAGATAAAAATAGGTGTGAATATAAATTTATATAGAATAGATAATAAGTCAAATCTTGTTTTCAATAATGAAATACCTTCCGAAATAACGTTGATAGGAGTAATAATAAATGTGAACAAAAAAAAAAGAGGTATAGCAAATAAGAATAGGCTAGAATTGGAAAACAAAAAAAAACAAAAGAATTGATTAAGAGAAAGGATTGGCAGCCAAAACACGAATTGTAGGAGGTGTTCTGGTCATCTCGGTAATGATGACAACCCGAATTTTATCCAATGCCTTGATTGTTTGATAACCTTGCTCTGTACTGTAAGCAGTACTGTCAGAAAGTCTAGCACGTACGATGGATGCACGTCTATTAGTAGATCTTGTAGGCTCAGGGGCACGAGCTAGAGGTGTAGAAACTGTCTTCTTTGGAACAACAGGGTCGTTAATAGCTTCCTTCACTGCAAGTTTACTAACAATAGACGAATCATCTTCTGTAGCAACAGGGTTTTTATAATCCTCTTGAACAGGGGAGGAAGCATCATCCGACCCTTGATTCATTTCTTCCAATAATGCATCTTCGTCCATTTCGTCATCGTCTTCCTCATCAGACAAACTCCATTCACCCTGTTTTCCTGTTGAGGTATCAACTCCTTTTCTCCAAAACATGGTAAGTGTACCGTTCTGGGCACTATGATCGAATCTCCAGACTGGAAGACATGCAAGATGAATACGTCTTTCCAGGTTAAGCTCTGGAATGATGATATCAAAGAACTGATCAAACACAGAGATCACAATGGCTTCACGGAATACAACCGAAGGGCTGTTAGGTATAATGGATGTCTTTTGTTGTTGAAGGGATAATTTCTGAAGATGAATACCCAAAAATAGCTGACTGCTTTGTTCACGGGCATAAATTGCTGCATTTTTCTTCACATTACAATGTTGAGCGAGTTTTTGGATTGTGTCACGATCAAGAGGGAAGCGTTTTTCTATATAGAAAAAAGATCAATTTAATTAAATTCTAGCTTTTCTTTTCCTTTTGTTTTACAAACCTTCCAAAATGGCGGCTTCAAGTTGACGATGAACGATAATATCTGAAAATCTCTTGCTTGGTGCTGTAAAGTGAGTATACAGTGATGCGTTTAAAGCGTAATGGGAATATTTTGAAATATCAATGCTTCCAGCGCAGAAATACTTGGGAGGTTGGAATGTCTTTAATACAAGAACAGAGATAAGTTTACGAAGCTTGGGATCTTCAATGGTGCGAATGGAAGACTCCAGAGAACCAGTATTCGTTGCGTCGAGCTTAACGCCCAAATGATGAGCAGTGTAGTCGCAAAGTTCATTCTATCATCATCAAATAAATAATCCAATTATTTTTTTATCTTTAAGAAAGTACTCACAATTTTGCTTTCGTAAGGTGATGCGTGTCTGCGTAACAGAGCATGGTTGGGGAAGTGATCAGTAATTTTTTGGGCTACACTGGTATTGGCCAATAATAGGAACTCATTTACAACGGTAGTCACGCTCTTCTTGCTGTTAATAGAAACAGTGATAGGTTCCTCTGTGTTTCCATCTTCGAATTCATATTTGAGTTCGTCACGCATCTGAGTAAATATTCCCTTTGTTTCTCTTCCACGACGAAGTTCACTGGCCAATGCATGGAGTTGAGTAACATCAGCTGATATTTGGGAGGACAAATTAGAATCAGAAATGTCTTTTAATGGTTGCTTGTCCAAAATATCTTGTGCGTCGTCAAATGTTAGTCTTGCAGACGATCTACAAAGGTACAAGAAAAAAAATTTTTTTTTTTCAAAGTTAAGGTTTAAGTGGTTCATTTTAATTTTTTTCGTTTTTTTGTCTTACCGGATAATGGTCTTTCCATACCAGGTATCCAAAATCTCACCCTTAGCATTCATCTTCCAAATAACAGAGAAGGTCAATCTAAATAGTAGTAGAATAGTTAGTTGATAGAAGCCCTCGTCTCTTTATTACTCTTAGCCCCTCCCATGAGCCCATGTACGTCTGTATGTATATTATTTTTACCTCGTTTCATTGGGCGTCAAATTGGTGACCTCCTTTGTCAATACTTCTGGCAACATAGGTACTGATGAATGCAGCAACTCAACTCGAACTCCTCGTGCTCTGGCTTCCTTATCAAGAGCAGACTGCGACTTGATGAAATAAGTAACATCACTGATATGAACTCCCACTTCATAAACGTCGTCTTCCAGCTTTTTAATTGATAATGCATCATCAAGCACTATGTGTAACATGGATTGAGGTTATTTACGTTGTACACCTTGATGTTATCCCAAGCTTGTTTTACTTACCTTCAGAGTTTGCAGAATCAATAGTGAATGTAACACTATCCCTCAAATCACGGCGACTCTCATCACCCACCATACTGAATGGTAAAGTGGGTAAACAGCTCATTACTGCTTCTGAGAATTCAGAATCAGTGACGTTGTTGTCAGCTAAAATAGCCTTCGTCTGAGTTGTAAGCTCGTACACAGAGCCAAGTTCCCGCTCTAATGTACCAAAAGGATGAAGAGAGGTGATTGGCCATCTTTTCATTGAACCCTAATAATTATAAATGAAATGATATTAATGAATATAAATAACGACTATCCTAATATAGAATGCATACCACAAAAAGACGAGTGCTATAAGCTTCACTATTGTCAACAAAGTCCTTTGGTGCCTGTTCAATAGGAATAGCAATCAAAGGAACACGTTTATCAGTTGATTTAAACCAAACAATTCTTGGTGCAGCTTTTTTTGGCAAATCGCTTGATCCATGGATTGATTTTCTTGCTTCTTCTGCAGCCTTTTCTTCTTCTGCACGCTTGTTATTAGGTCTCATCAAAGTTAAAGTACTAAAAAAAATAACGTCAGAACAATTTAATAATACACGGTGGTAACCTCCTCCCTTCTTTTGACACTTACCCAGAGAAAACTTGATTTTGAGCTCTTTCCAAAATGGCAACAACAATACCAGCATATTTAGGTTTAAAAACATCAATATCATCATCACCTCCAAATATGACCTCGTTCTCATCCTCTTCATCAGGCAAACGTACTTTTGTTTGGCCACCGTTACGGGCAAGTTTTGCCTCCTCCTTTTCCTTTTTTTCACGCAACACTTTATCCACATCGGCTAAGCGAACAGCCACAACATCACCCTCGAGGGCTCTGTTACGATCACGAGAGCCACAAACATAAATATCTGCATCTAATTCTTCACAATAAACATAAGCATCACTTCTGTTGCGCTTATTGACGCGTAAGGTGCCTTTAACAAGCTGACGCACGCGGAATAAAGGTGGTAAAGCAGAAAAGGGCAAATGAGCGACAAATAAGGGACGGCGTTGGTGTGGATTGGCATCGTCTCTTGAGAAGTTGACACGAGTAGGCGTAAATGGAACAAGGTTAAAGTTACCTTTGAGGGGACTTGATGGTGCTGAGAATGGAACGTTGCTGCTTGCAGTTGCTCTCCAATCCATATCCAGGTTGCGAGATGAGCGACGCTGATGACCACCAGCAGAGAATCGTCGATCCTGTGTATAGTCCTCGGCAGAGTTGAGGCTGTTTGCGGCAGATACATTCAAGGGTTTGTTGAAGGTTATGCGTCTACGGCCACCCATCACACCATCATTTTCAATCACTGCATTTTCGCTCAAAGTAGGGAGCTGAAGTGAAGTGCGTCGAGATATTCCAGAGGAGACGCTCTTATTGACAACCACTGGGCTTGGATCAAAACTACCAGATGATTCAGAATAGCGTCTAGGAAGTTGGCGCGAGTGGAAATCGAGTGATCGTCTGTTACCGTCCTCTTTTTTGTTGTTAAGCTGAAAAGTTCCCATCAACTTTGCCTCAGCCTCAGCAAGAGCTTCGTCTCTGGAGAGACCGTTTGTGCTGTCTCTTCTTACATAACTTGATACACTTTGAGAGCGTTTTGAACGGCGTCTGTTGCTATCAAACGAACTATTCTTCCCATCGGAAACTGCCCGAAGGTCTTGCACAGTATTTTGGGTTACAGTCTGCATATCGGAGCCGTTGTTGTACGACATTCGCTTATTAGTGGTGACCTGATGATGTCTTGTTCCTCCGCTCACAAGAGCTGACATACTCTGTTGCTTTCGATGTCCATAAGATCTACCATTACCACCACTGTTGCTCATCCGATCATCCTTTGAAAGAGGGTGACTACCACTTGTACCATTTGCATTGGTAATGGGTGGTAAGTTCTTCAAGGTGTTGATCATTTCCTGCAAAGAGTCCACCGTTCCTTTTTCCTTTTTCTTTCTTTGAGCGTCTTCCTCCTCCATCAACGTCTGCAGCCCAAAATTTCGACGTCCACCTTGATTGGATAGGAATTCAGATGCACTGGCTGATCGAGAACGCTGATGGCCACGGTTCTGAGTCTGCTGCTGTGAGACGAGTGGTCGCGAACGTGAAGGCTCAAGAGGACCGATTGATTGGAAAGAGCGTCTTTTAT
>VCJH01002822.1:67866-82126 GCA_024140565.1 Backusella australiensis | reverse complement strand
ATGAAGAATGAAGAATGAAAAAAAAAAAAAAGTGACGAAAAAGTGAAAGAGGGTAAGATGTCAGCAACATGAAACCAATTCAAATATATAGATATACTCCGCGGATCATCGTTTCAGTGACTGCTCTCTCACTTGATATGACCAGAATCTACAGAGTAACTAAGCCAATATGGGAATTATCCAAGTAGTGAATATTAATATTAGACTCCTTTCAATCTCCCATTTATATAATAGTAGAATAAAATAAAGTAATGGAAACATATGCCATTAGTTTTATATGTAGCATGGTTAAATTAACTAAGCAATAAATCTGTATTTTTTGAACCACAGCAAGACATGAAAATAAACTTCTGCACTTGTTATCACTTTATAAAATGCAAACATTACAGTAGAGAACACGAAGTATATCACATATGACACCCGAATTCTGCATCATTTGCTGCAATACTATACATAAATATGATATACCTTGAACTAGAATAAGGTATCCCTAGAACTTATACGAACGATTGAGGATAAACTTTATTGTTATGAGTTGACTTTGGGAGGAAATCAAAGATATACGCATATATAGTTTATTTTTCACGTGTATCACCAATCTAAGCCTTTGAATGTGTGTTGGGTATCACAATAAATACCAAAGGAATAAGAGCATAAACAGACGATCTATTATAATATACATGCCTTTGGTTTGACGATTAGTCATCTGAAGAAAATAAATTATTCGAAAAAGTATTTTTATTAAATAAATGTTTCTCTGATTACAATAGAAAACGACTGACAAAACCTTCCTTAATAGTCCTTAATCGGCCTCAAAAGGTGTATGTGATCTCCAAAAAAACGTTAATGAGCCTCGTTAGTGGTTGGTGAGACTACATTAATGTGTTGCTAAGTTTTGTTTTTCAAATATATTCCCGTTCACAATGGCTCTACTCTTCTATTTTGATCTCTACGCTGGACTCTTGCTGATTCTACTGGCACTTGCTTTCGATTCATGGTGTTTAAAACATGCTTGTTTATTTTGAATTTACAATATTGATTGTCTTTGTACATCGATGGGTTTTTTATGCAAATACTGTTATACTTTTTTTCCCAAATATTCTCTGTACTTTTCTCAGTTATTGTTATTTTATTTCTCAAATATTCCCCCTTTTCTCATCAATTTGTAATTTTTTCTCAATTTTTTGAATAAAACAGTACATATTACTATAACTTTTATATAACTACAGATTTGCACCACAACATTCAAGACATTCTTATTGTTAATGAGCTCTTTTGACAGGATTCGTTCCTGGAGGTTGGAGAAATGGTAAACATTATTGTTGTTTTCCAATGTGTATTTATATTGTAGATATCATAAATCATACTCTATTCTATTTTCAAAAATTTATTTACTAACAATAATAAGGCAATGGAATAAAATAAAAACTAGAATAAAAAAGCCCGTGTCAAATTAGGAGAGGATAAGGGGCCAAGAGAATATGGTTCTGTGCGAGAAGATGTTGGTAGATTAGTTTGATTCACTCTCTCTGAGCATTCATCAGCTTTCAGTGTTTTAAAATGTTAATTGACACCTTCTATTGAATTAAAATTGTCCTTTATTCCTCTGGGTATATAAGCGACATGTCACTAGCAGCAGATTCCAATAGCACTCTAGTCTCTTCAAGCAAGATCCTCATCATTCTCCGAAATGTCTTGGTCAAGGTCAAAAAATTCGGCGGCACCTCCATTTTCAACCAAATCTACTTCATCAAAGGCAGCTAAAAGGCGCCTTGAAGGTGGATAGCAGGCACTGGCTCCTTTCGGTGATTTCACGCACATGGGAAGGCAATGTCTAAAAGAAAAATGAAAGAAAGAAATTAGGATTAGTCTAATTGACTTTTTTTCATATCTGTATATCGGCAAAAATGATTATAGCAATGATAGTATCAACTGCAGGACGGCTAATGAAGAGCAACAGCATAAAAATGCTACCACAGATCAAAAGCGTTGGTCGGCCTGGGGATAGTGCACAAGTCCAGTGCAGTTGAGCTGAACAGACAAAAGTTAAGCTTACAAAGTCCCTCACTTAACTAATGCCTTTGTCTTCTTTCGAGCAAGTTCAGATCTTTAATAGATGCATACTAAACCATTTTTTTTTTTTGTGTTAGAAGGGAAAAAGAAATTACGACGGGTGAAAATAGCAGTCATTTTATATAATAATTAGTATATGATGGTTGAATCCTAGTCCCTATGGGCAGGTGGATTTGACTAAGGCTAATTAAAAAAAAAGAAAAGAAAAGAAAAAAGAAAAACGATGTCCAATTGATGGGGGAAAGTGGAAAGTAAAGAGTATTCAGAAGAGGTGAAAAAGGTGTCCATGCAAGCCAAAAGAAAGAAATTACGACGGTTTGATCCTTTCTCTAATCTAAATATGGTAATCTTTATTTTTAATAAGACAGTCTCTTGTTCAATGACCCTCGATAAATGCATTTATCCAGGTCTGACTTTAACTTGCCTTGATTCAAATGATAAGCAAGAATCGAAAACAAAACTATACAATTAAACCTTTTCGTTCTTCACTTTTCTTTATATACTTTCATTACATCGTTCAAGGAAAACATGACTTGTTTCATGAGTGGTATCAAATGAACAACGCATCTATACCAGAGAATTTATCATAGCTAACATCATCAGTACAATGAAATAGCTAAAAAAGGCAAGTGCTTTGAAACCCGTTTAAATACGATGTGCTTTTTTGTTTTCTTTTTTTCTTTTTTTCTCTCACGCGTCTTTGCCACTTTGCTGTTGAAGGTATAATATTGAAATAAATCAAAGGATGAATGCAAATGGAATAACATGGTAAGACTAGGTGGTGCGTCCGAACCAAAGGTTCGCTTTGCTTATAAGCCACTTGCTTGGTGAGAGTGGTTTCTTGCTCTATTTTAAAAACGTAAGTATGGAAAGACAAGTACATTGGTGAAATAGGAGTAACATAATAATGGCAACATTTGCTCTCGATCTCTATTCAATTATACCCTATCAAAATACCCTCATGCTTTCTGAACACCAATCTTACAAAGTTAGATCCCCAAAAACTCTTGGAGTATCAACGTTTTTTCAGGAAACTCAATGCTCACTGGGTCTATCTCAAACTGTTTTGCCTACGCTCGCAGTCCAGAGCCAAGGATAAAGTACAACACAGTCAAGCGTTTGTTCAAATTATACTTAAATCGTTTGATCCGGTGTGACAAAATACCCAACGAAGTGAAATGCTACTTAGGCAATAAGGTAAAAAAGAAATCAGTTTATATTGGTATTTTTTTTGTTTTCAATAATAACATTTCTGTATTTTTATGTCGATAGAGGAATGAAAATGAAAGAAGCAGACACGATCAAGAAAATGGACTTGTTGTGTACAATCATGTCATACTGATCTCAAGAAATACAAATTGTGACATTGCTTTGAATTCAGAGGTAAAACTACGTTGTCGTATTTACCATATCTTAACGTGGTACAATACACATAATCATACTGCCGCTGGTTATCGCATCAAGTTTTTCAACGCAGTACCTGGCGCGAATGACTTCTTCAATGACATAAAGCAGCTACCACAAGATAGATTACTTGAGAGTATTGCAGCATTAACGTATCAAAAAAAATGTATTCAATCGGTTTATGAAGTTTGCCTTTATTGATTTCGCCATTAACTGTGAAAGAGTAGCCCCAACGCCAATGAATGATGAAAGAACAATATTCTTTGAAAACATTTTACCAATTTTTAAATGTTTTGGTAACATTACTAAATCACTCTCATTCCGTTGGTAACTTATCTTGAATATATTGAAAGGTGTTCGTATTTATTTTTTATTTTATTTTATAGGGGGGAAAAGAAAAACAAGGACTCTGCTCTGGCTGTATATTATGTCAACCAAAATAAAGGCGAAACCCGTTTGATGGATGGCTTTGGTTCCAATCAAAATGGCAATGGTACCATGATGATCGAGTCGTCAGGGTAAGTAAAACTCAATATAATTGACTTGTGAGATTAGGATTAAAAATGCATTTGCTCAATATATTAGTTACAAGGAGATCCAGGATATCGAGCATACAAGAGAAGATTCAATTAAGAATCTCGTAAGTGCAACGGATATCTTATTGTCTACTTTGAGCAAATACGACAAAGCATCGTTTGAAACTGCTAAAAAGTTGCATGTGTGCTCTTTTCATGTCATACAAAAGAAGTTAACATTAACACGATACTCAATCAAAAATCGAGCTACTTGGAGAGCAATCGAGTGTGGCTCCGCCGAGGTCCCTCTTCTATATACTGAAAGAAAAAAAATGATAAAATTGTTGGACCTTTTTGCATTTATTTATGTAAGTATTTGATGCTCCATTCTATAATTTATATTTGGCACCAATCCACTCAATCTCTAAACAGGATGACATCAAAAACCAAGAGAAGATCATTGAACAACTCGAAGACGAGAATTTCGGACTTACAAAAGTGGATCCAGCTGATAGAATCAAGCCAATTGCCAAATACAGTGGTGTCCTCGTATAAGTAGTATAAGTACGCTCCCTCCACTCTCCCTCTTATTCCCCTTCAACATTTGTAATTATTGAATATTTGTAATATTCTTTAACTTAAATCTGATATGTATATATACATTTATATTCATCTGAACTATAATAAATAATGACAATGATTAATAAGGAACAATGTCCTTTTTTTTATTTTATTATTATTATATTTTCTTGGCATAAGCACCTCGTAAAAATTCCTAGTTCAAGGCACAGTCCAACTAAGATTGGACTATCGCCTAAATAGAGATATAACTGGGACTTATTTTTATTTTTTGCAGAATAGCACTCGACAGTCAAGCCAATGAATTAGGGTGTAGTTGAGGCAATAGACAATTATAGTAGAGTGTTTTAAGATACAAATAGGTGATTACATAATAAAATTTCTAACAAACATCCTAAAAGTAATAAAAGGCATTCAAATATACACATAGACACCCCCTATTCTGAATTCGCTGAACGTCTCTTAAAGGCCTTTGAAGTTTATATAAAAATTCAAAGTCATTTAAACGTTACATGGGAGGATTTAAATATTACTTGCTAGAATCAAATGAAATTAAAGATCTCTAAATGTATTTAAAAGCCTTCCATGCTACTATGCGTATCTATATAATAGCCTATATATTTATCGAATTTGCTTCTTATAATCAATATATAAACCATCTAAAGATGTGTTTTTCTTTTATTTTTTCTTGTTATTCATTCATAAAGTGATGGGCGAAGTATATTTAAATATAATTACAGTATTAAATGGTGGTGTAAGAGAAAAGGGGGATTTTATATTTAATTACCGTTTGTATCGTATATGTTGCATTCTCCAGTCAATGCTATATCGGTAGTAAAACCATCATCACTGTTAGGGCGACCTTGTAAACGTTGAATGAAATTGGCATACATCATCCCACCCGATTACACGTGCTTCTGTGGTTCTTTTTAATAATAAATCTAAGTAGAGCTTATTCCAGTAAGAGCCCAATGAGAAATCTCGGTTTGATCTATTGAATGGATGATTCATTCTTTTTCCCATGTGAAAAAAGCACTATTAAATATTGATTAGTTGTCAAATCGACTAATAGTTTTTGAGTGTAGTCTTACCATAGTATAAGTTAATATAATAAAAGCAGAAGGAATAGGGTCAGGTGTTGGTTTAATGCGAGGACCGCCTTGTCCTTGTTTGTTGAGAAATACGTAGAATAGTATATCAGAGAGAAATTCAGACTTCATTAATGTTCCAGTAGTTCGCCAGCCTTCACGTGCAAATCTATAAGTTAAAAAAATAGTTATTTTTGATTTAATAAAATTTGTTTCACTAAATGGTTTTACCTTGAATAATTCAACAAGTACTGGCACTGTTTTTCTATTACTACATCTTGTAAATGTTCTGGTAACAGATTTTTTTCAAGGGATTCTTCATTAAATAGCTAGCAATTTGTTGATGAGCTGTAGTTCTTCTATTAGATAAAGTGTGTCGAAGCTTAATCGCCAAATCAGTATTTTGTTTTTTAGAATGAGTTATGAGATAATCAAAGAATAAAGCAATTACCTGGGAAAGTACATCACTAGCAACACTATAAGTGTAGTTTCCTTCATCTTGTTCAACTTGACCATAATTCAATATATTGTTGATGTATTTTTCAGATGCTTCGTTTGCTTGAGGAAACGCATTACAGTATAGACTGGAAAAATGAATACTGCATAATAGATTATTTGATATTCCATATTCCAATATCCAGCATATCGGGTGAATATTCAGTAAAAGAGAACAATTCTATTGGTCAGTTCAATTCCATATATTCCATATAATGTTACTATTCCCAAAGCCATTCCCTTTTGTAGTAAATAAATGTAGTGGAAAAACATTTAACACATTCCATTTGCCAAACACTAGGCCAAATATTAAAGATTAAAAAATATTCCCATTCCAATAAAGAGGTATAGAATATTAAAGCCCGCATATTTATTTTTTGATGTCAAAGTATTCCGATTTCAAAATAATTCCATTATACAGTATTCCAATTTACAGTACATACTGTATTGGTATAAGTATACATTGCAGCAGTTTGGGTAAGATACTCCCAAGCGTCATCATCTTCATTTTCAATTCTTAACATTCGAAGACGTGGAGTGCTAAATAAAAAGAAGGGTTAAATATAGCAAAAATAAATACATAAAAAAATAAAGTAGTTAAAATGTACATACTTGTTGCGAACAATAACTTCTTCGTTGAAGTCTGATCGATCATCATCGTCTCCTGGTGGAAGTGGGTAGGCACAACGTAGTTCTTTCTCGAAAATCTCGTCCTCATCTTCTTATTCGTCATAATATTCTTCAGCTATATAAATAATTAAAAGACTAATTATTTATTTGTTCAGAGAAGGTTTGCTAATTACATCATTACTGTGATATACTGTGGTTGATTAAAAAAATAGCAAGTCAAAGGTTAAGAGAAAATGCATATCTTTATCCCTCTCTCTTTCTTTAACTTTATACTTAACAATGCAAGAAATAAACGAAAACCAAATAACAACTTTAAACCCTCGCGGTTCATACAAAAATCATACCGAAAGAGAGTACTGAGGTGTGTTTTGGCTCCGTTTTACGGCAGGATGGTCGCTAGGACGCATTGGCAAAGTCATTGACATTAGAAAGGCTACAGTACAAAATATTGTAAAACGAATAGAGCAACAAGGTAATCCATTGCCTAATACATCATCTGGAGCATCATTTAAGATTGACAGCAATAGGGAATTCCATCTGAAGCTCGAGATAGTACGCAATCCATGTGTGCATTATGATGACCTGAAACTGGAGCTATAAAAGGCAGGAATAACAGTCTGTTGGGACACGATTATTAGCTGTTTGAAGCGAATGGAGTTTGGATCCTTTATTGCAGCACATAAAACCGCCATTAGTAGAAAAAATAGAAAGAGAAGGCTACGATGGGCAAAGGAACACGTCGGATGGACCGAAGACCAATGGAGAAGTGTTGTTTGGTCGGATGAGTCGACGTTTATAGTGAGAGGACACGGTGGTGGCCTTCGGGTGATCAGAAAACTTGGAGAAAGGTACAAGAATAAAAACTGTGTACCAACCTACAAATTTGAACTCGGTAGCGTGATGATATGGAGCTGCTTTTGGGGTGGAGGATTTGGTCCTTTGGTCGTTGTTGACGGGACTGTAAACCAGGACGTTTACATTCAAATTTTAGCAAATCACTTCCATCCTTGGTTTACCAAATTGCACAACGAACATGAAAGAGACTTTATCTTCCAAGAGGATGGTGCCAGGTGCCATACAGGTGGATATGCGACTTGATAGAAGGAGACCCATCAAATCAGAGGGTATTCCTACTGGACTGCACAAAGTCCTGATCTGAACCCCATAGAACACATCTGTCATGCCCTCAATAAGCTGATAGATAAAAGACAATCCGAGATTCATAATATCGAAGACTTAAAGAGGGTTTTACAAGAAGAATGGCAAAAGATTAGCCATGACTTTGCAGAGATATTAGTGGGCAGTATGCATTCTCGGTGCAAGGCTGTAATTGCGGCTAAAGGAGGCCCAACAAAATATTAATTTTTTTTAAAAACTTTATTTTATTAAAATAAGCATATTGAACTATCATTATTTTTAAATATAAACGTCTAATATCGAAATGTAAAGCAGTAGTGAACATTTGAAGTCTACTTAATGATGTGATGAGCTTTAAATTTTTCGAATCGTATCAAACATTCTTCGGTGTGACTGTATTGGTTTCAGAATGAAAATTTTGGCGTGACTTATTTATTTTTTTGTCCAAAATTTTGATAAAAAAGCATTTTTCATTTCTTTTTCCTTCGTTTTATCCCTATAGCAATAAATGATCAAAGTACGAGAGAAAACTGAACCAGTCCAAGTTAAACTGGAGGATGCTAGTAATGAACATCAAAAGCGACTTTTACACGGAGCAGCCAATGACAATAGCGCCAGAATAACCAAGAGGTACCCATCCAACAAAACTGTCGTTCGCGTTGTTCTACCCCCACCAAGATTCAAGTTGGAAGATGTAGATACCAAGGCACCAAGACAGAAATTAAATAAATATGTTCAAGGAGAGTACGTAACACAGGAGAAGATCAATGAAATAATTGGGTACTTGGTGAATGACCAGATATCTGAAGCCTCGGCTGCAAAAAAAGCAAAGGTGAATGTCAAGACAGTACGCAAGTATTACCAAAGATACAAGGACGACCCCGAGCATAAAATCCCTCTGCCATTTCGCTTACTACCACAGAAACCAGCTAAATTAACACCAATTCAATACTTCACCGAAAAGGAAATAGAGACATTTATCAACGATATCACCCACGGCAAAATGACAAGATCAGCAGCCGCAAAGAAGGCAAATATGAGCTATACTACTGCTACAAAGTATTACTTGCGGCACTTGAATAACCCGAGCCGCAAATCCCTTGTACACAGCAAACCTGACCATCTTGTCAGCAAACTTTGTACAGTTGGACAAATAAAAGATTTAATTCGCTATATAGAGGAAGAAAAATTGACTGTAACAGAAGCAGGTTTGAAAGCTGGAATGGGCCATTCATCAGCTACTAAATATTATAATATATACAAGAATGATCCCGAGCACAAAATACCAGTACCCCACCGAGGTCCCAGGAACTACAACTCACTTTGTACCCAAGACCAAATAGACAAACTGATTCACTATATCGTTGATGAAAAACTGAGCATACGAGCAGCAGCCAAAAAAGCAAATATGAGCGCAGGTCCTGGAAATAGATACTATAGGCTCTACTTGACCGATCCAGAGCGAAAGATCCCAAAAGTACTGACACGTCGTAGAAAATGCAATGGGAATTATACGTTCGAACAAATAAAATCACTCATTGGGTATATCGTTGATGACAAGATGAATTTACGACAAGCAGCAGAGAAAGCGGATATGACTGAGCAATCTGCAAGAAGATATCATCTGATTTACCTGACAGATCCAGAAAAAAATATACCTACGCCTAGATCGATATATAAACACGTCGATGGTAAATACACTTCATACGAAAAAGTGAAGGAGGTGATTGGATATATCGTTGAAGACAGAATGTCTTTGCAAGCAGCTGCAATAAAGGCAAAAATAGGCGAGTCTACTGCAAGTAAATACTATCAGCAATATTTGAATGATCCCAATCAGCAGATTCCCGTGCCAGGTAATAATGCGACGACTGCCAAGGGTCCTTCACAAGATCAGCTAGAGAAATTTACGAGCTTTATAATAAACGATAAACTAAGCGTAGTCAAGGCAGCAAAAAAAGCAAACATAGGAATCAGAAGTGCAAAAAAATACTACTCCAGATATCTCGAAAACCCCGATCAAATGGTCCCTTATTTCGGTGTTGACTTTACATCCATAGACAGCGACTTTATGAAGACAAAGATAAAGAACCTTTTCGAATATATACTCCAAGATAAAATGAGCATGGCGAAAGCAGCTGTCAAGGCAGACATTAGCGAAGGAACAGCTAGAAAATATTATCGCAGGTACTTGAATGACCCAGAACGCAAAATTCCTGAACCTAAAATCAGATACACCCACCAGCAAATAAAGAAGTTGATTTCGTTGATTGAAAAAGACGATATGGAAATAAAGGATGCTGCTAAAGAAGTAAATATGTCCCATACATCTGCTCTTCACTACTACAGAAAATACAAAAAGGACCCCGAGCACAAGATACCAATACCATGTTTCAGAGGCTATCAAGTGCAGAAAGACATGTATAACGAACAAGCAAAGGTGATTAGAAATTTTTATGAAA
Organism: Backusella australiensis; assembly: GCA_024140565.1. Classification (NCBI taxonomy): domain Eukaryota; kingdom Fungi; phylum Mucoromycota; class Mucoromycetes; order Mucorales; family Backusellaceae; genus Backusella; species Backusella australiensis. Next base: position 71,743 of record VCJH01002822.1, on the reverse strand, counting down.
AGAATAAAGCAGAAAAGGCGATGCAAAAAAACGGTGCTTCAAATCCAGCACTACATGGCGATGATATGCATGACGAACCAATGGAAGCAGATGGAAATGAGGATTCAGTGGAATCAGAGTCAGAAGAAGGACCAAGAGATACAGAAAAAGATGAGGAATCGATGGAATCAGACATGGAAGAGATGCCGTGGGGATCAAATACCGAAGAAGAATCAGTAGACTCAGACTTTGAAGTAGTGGTGAAGGTCCATAGTACTAGAGCCAGGAACAAAACTAAATGATTGAGTACTGCTGAGATATTTATAGTCATCTTTATTTTATTCAACCGTTGGTTATTATCATTATTATACTCTTAAAGGCTCTAAATTTACACTCTAAACCAATCATGACATGTTTATGGCATTACAAAAAACCATGGTTGAACAAGATAAATGTTGAGGTGCTTAAGGTTAATAAAGTTCTTAATTGTTTTTCTTCCCTTCCCTTCCCTTCCCTTTCTTTTCTTTTCTTTTCTTTTATTTATTCTCTTTCAGTTAAACTTAAAATGAGCAATCATCAAAGAGAGTGTGAGTTATTTGCAGATTTATTTTTTCATCCATCATTTTTCTACTACTTTTAAGCAAATTGAAACTAACTAAAAGATATCTTTATAGACGAAATGGCTAACATTCCTCCTGATATTGTTTCAAAGGCAAGAGAAGGAAATGCAGCAGCTCAGTTAACGATGGGAAAATTTTATTTTGACGAAACTTCCGTTGAAAGCAATCGCCGTATAGCCTTTGACTGGATAGCTCTTTCTGCAAATCAAGGGAATATGAAAGCGCAGTTTATACCATACACATGACGGAATGCAAGACTTTGCGAAGGCGCATCAATGGTATAAGCGCTTAGAAAAAAGGGCCGTTAAAGTATTACCATCTTTTTATGGTGTACTGGTACAAGTTGGTTTGGTACTTCTCTACGAATACGGTAGCGACGAGGAACAAGATTACCAAAAGGCCCTAGAGCGTTATAAGAATCTTGTGGATAATAATATAGGAATATGTTTTCTCCGACTGGGACTGATGCATTACTATGGAAAAGGGGGTTCGATTGCCTACAAAGAAATTATGGATTTATTTGAAAAAGCTACTCGTGATTGCATCATATGGGATAATAAACTGACATTTGTATACCATCAGACTGATTTAGATAAGGATGCTACTCAGAGCAATCTGGTATTTTGTACATTGAACCGCTCGGAATTAATAGGCGAATCTTTCTACTACTTAGGAATGATGTATAGAAATGGACAAGGTGTTACTCAAGATGAAGAAAAGGCTCAAAGCCATTTCCGATTAGCTCATGACCGTGGATGTAAACGTGCTAAATTTGAAATTGTAAATTGAAGTTTCCATTCAAATACGTAATAAAAACTTGATACTTGTAATAATATTGCTTTTCTAACACTCGATCAAATTTAGTTTACCTTTTTCTATACACAGTTTCTTTAAAAACATCTGTACATAAAACCCCATATTCAAAAAGTGAGTTCATAATTAAAATCATCTAAGTTGAAGTATTTTAATTTGATATCATTTTTACTATTCAAAGCATTACCCAGCAGTACATTTGACACAAAGCCTAGCCTCTCCACTCAAAGTTAAAATAATAGCATGAGGAGCAGTAATCGTACAAAATAAAAGCTATAAACGAGTAAGATTATATATCTAAAGTAGTTTCCAAAACAATTTTCTTTATTAATTTCTATATGAATACAAAGATTATATGTTTCATAATTTTGACATTAAGTGATTAGCTTTCGTCAGATATATACAGTTGAGCCCCGATATCGGAATACTGCTTGATGGAATAACCTCGATATCGGAATACTTTTGATGGTCTTTTGTCACTGTTTTTTGATGAAAAACATAGGCTACCCAATGAAATACGTGCATAGCATTTCGAAACTCGAATATAGAATATGTTTTGGTCCATAATGCACCATTCCGATATCGGGGTCCAACTGTACAAGTTATTACACACACATGTCTTTTTTTTGAAAAAAAAAAAAGGAAGCGGTTTTTACACTGATAAATAGTGTATTACTGTGTACTAAAAATGCATAACCAACTAATAATTAAATCGAGAAACTGAATAATGCTGATTTAATACCTTTTATGAGAGAGACATATGATAATACATTTAATGACCTTGGACCTGCATCGATCAGACTCGGCTTTAATGAAATATAAGAACATACCCAGAATAAATATTTATGATCAAGACTACTTTATGTTTTTATTTGATGAGCACTGGCAGGACAAAGCGTGTTCAATCTAAACTGTGATGATATTTCCGGGATAAACTTCAAGTGGCACGAATTTGGGCCATCCGCTTTCTACTTATTAAAGTTAAAAAATATCCCGAAAATGTTTTATGCCGTATCTTTTCTTCCCCCAGCAACGCATGGATGATTTAATATAACTGCATTAGGATACAGATCACAAACAAGATATATGTCAATAGTATACATGATCAAAACTAATAATAAAGCTTATATTTACATTAATTATTGCCACAATTTATTCATCAAGATTTAATAACCACGCATGTTTGTCACACTTTAACTTAAACTCTAGCAATCCCGGAAAAGATAAATTGCTTTTTATTTAGAATCAATTGGAGTTGGTAGAATATAGAAGTTGCTTATGAGTCTTTGATATAAGTTATTAGTATAAGTTATTATTATTAAATTGTGCAAACTAAAAATGGTGATAGATCTTTAATAAATACCACGTAAATATGCTTTCGTCTCCTTTTTTTTTCAAAGAGTAACCTACAATTACATATGCAAGCATTTCTATGACGCAAATATGTTATGCACTTATTTTTAAGAGAATATCTAATAATAACTTCTCATCGTATAAGCCATTCATGAAACACCCAAAATTACTGAAACTGTTTCTTGCCCTAGAATAATAGAGCTTATTGACAAATGTAATGGCAATATATTAATGATGTCATTATTGGCACCATTGCTGGCATATAAAATTGAGTTGTATATGTACTTCTAGACCTACTACAAGAAGATATCCTTTCCAACATGTAATATTTAAGTGAAAATGGTAACAAAACAGATTATATTACTGCTCTTTCTTTATCGATATTGTGATCGTTCGGAATAAGACAAAGGGTGTTTGCTTTTTTTCTATTAATGTACTGTTGTTGTTTGTTTACAAATTTAGCAGACTTTGATCATGTTTTCGTATGATTTAACCAATAATGATGTGTGTATAGCATCGAAAAAAAAAATAAGCTTATTTTACTATTATGTTACAAATGAACGTTCGAACCATAAATGATTTCCTAAATTGGGCACGGGCAAAACAGGTTATAAAGCATTCCACTAAAATAGAGAAGTAGAAACTGTTTTTTTTTTTATTAATACATAAAATAATGTGGCGTTTTGTACAGCCAAGGAGTTTCCATCAAATAGGCGAAAAAGTGCTTCTTTATTTTCGAGATATGACTAAAACGAACAGGCTTCTCATAACCGTTTTTGATAATAAGGGGACACGATAATAAGCTGTTATAACCCCCTTAAATTCGTCTCCACAAACCCGTTGTCAATGGCACCTCTCTCTATGCGTTTCTCCCTATAGCAGGAAATGTAAAACAGTGTGTTCCTGAAGGGTGTGTAACATGTCCTTTTTTTTTGCTTCTTTTTCATTAAAAGTATGGGTTCTCTATATTTTTTTAATTTTTATTTAATAATAAAAAAATGAGAAGTATCTTAAACCTTTGATCACTAGAAAACTAGATTCTTTATTAATAATATTATTAGTAAATTGAACGGAACTAATTAAATTCTTTTTTTATATATTTCGCTTATTAA
>VCJH01002822.1:29425-41407 GCA_024140565.1 Backusella australiensis | reverse complement strand
ATATATATATATATATATATATATAAAAGGTGAAATGAAGGAAATCATACAAGTGTGCTTACCTTATCAATGAATGTATAGCCAATGATGAGCCAGGGAATGATGAATCAAGGTATGATGGGTATGATGGATCCTCGAATGATGATGCCAATGATGGGCAACCAAATGCCAATGATGATGGGGAATCAAATGCCCATGATGAATATGATGCAAAACCAACCCATGATGCAGAGCCAAAACATGATGAATATGATGATGGATCCTCGTGTATCCATGATGATGATGCAGCAGCAGCAGCAGTATGGTCAGTATCCAATGTGGCAACAAGGAATGCAACCAGGTATACAAGGCATGTATGGTAATTTCAATCCACAAGGGGGTGAAGAAGACGATGATGAGGAGGATGATTTGCCGCTTGGAGCAAAAGATTCACCACGTCAAAAACTACAATAAATTTGCAATAGACATGTGTCTGATACACAATAAATTAATAAACGATTCTTAATAATACTCGGTTTATTGAAGTCGCTAAGCAAAAACAACATCATGTTTTAAATAATGGTTTGTGGGCTGCCATACATGTTGGGGAAATTTTGACTTTTTTATTTAAATTATATTTCATAAAAGTCAACATGAAAGTAAAAGATGAGGGATAAACACAGTATGGAAGCGAATGTATTAATTCATTTTATTATATCGTTATATTTTTGAATATAGATTGGGCAAAAACAATAGGAAAGCATTTCGATCACTCACCCCAAGCCTAAAAAAATCGTTTTGTTGCACCCTTCCTATTTAATCTCGATCTTGGGGGGAGGGTTAATTTACAGTTATTATAAAACAAACTCTATTTATGGCTAGTTCAAAGGGACCAGTTTTTCGGGTAAGTCGCTTGGAATGCTCTCCTGTTTGAATTCATGATCGATATATGACCCATGGAAGGTGGTGGCATTGAATAGGCCCACTTTAAATCGTGAGAGTTCCTTTAGGTTTCTTGCATCCAAAATAACAAGGTAACAACACTTCTTTTCGTTTGCTAATGTGATAAGAACACCGTCGTCTTCTGAAACTCCATCAGGATTCTGTACGAAAATAGGTTCGGAATACATTACACCTTCTTCGTAACGAGTACTAAACGATTCAGTCTCCAAGTCAATTTTTATTATGCTTGTTGATTCTTTTCCGGTTTTATCACAAGATAGCAACATCTGGCATCCATATAGATACTTGTATTCTCTGAATAAATAGTCTTGATTGAAGCGAGGGAAATCAAAATTACGACCAAGGACGACCTTTTCAGTGGATTTTAATAGATGTAGATCAATCTTGTATCTACAAAGATCTCCAAAAGATGTTTGCTTGGGTGGGGGCATTTTTATTCCATTACAATAACCGCCATCTGGTTTTGTTGAGGAAGTGCAATTTTCTCGTGGTATTCCAAAGTCATGAAGTTTATATATAATATCTCCATTTGGAAACGATGAACAATCCAAGTTTAAAATGGTATGACCTCTAGCATCTACGCTTTCAAAAGCGTTGGCGGTGTGGAATTGAAAAAAGCTACTGCATGGTATGGATGCAATCAATCCATTTCCATTTGCTGTATGTAGATTCCTGCTGATTATGTGAAAATACGTGGGATCATTCCCTTCCCATTTTAGTGATGCAATTGCTGTTCCCTGCAATAAATTATTCATGCCGACTCCTGAGTAAAATAGCGGTGACTCTGGAATAATAATAAAGTTTTTGGTCATCCAGAATGAGTGAATGTATGCAGCTCTTATGCGAGAGCCTTTTCCATCTTTTCGATGAGTTATGGTAGCTAAAACGGTGGTTTCTCCTTTACTAGATACGGTAAAAACCTTGTAAACTGGTAAAGGGGCGATTCGCAAGGTAAAGTTGATCACTTCTCCTGTTCCAGGATCAAATTGGGGATGTGCACATGAGAGAGGTTCGTTTAATGATTTATCATAGTCATCATAAGAAAATACTTTCTCAGGAGCTATATTTAACGATGATATTATTAGTCAATAAGTACATTAAGATGTACATAGGTATTACAGTGCGTCTTTAAACGCGTAAAAATAGCTTTACCTAAGGATACTGGGTTTATCTTCTGCAAGAAATTGGTATCGGTTTTTGCTACTAGATTATGACGACCTTGACCAATACCATTATGACCTTTTGGCAAAGGAAAATTTGGCGTGACGGTTACTCCAATAAGCTGATGTTCTGGTTTCATTCTTTTGAATAAAAGTGGTTCCAGTCCAAACTCATCAAGTCGTAAAAAGAAATTATAGATCCATTCAGAAAAAGATATGTCTTGAAAATGGCCAAAGAACATAAGACTCGTACTGTTTTTTTCTTTGAGCACCGACTCGAGAGCTTTAGCTGTTAATCGAGAATTATATTTCACTGTTTGAGCTTTTCCAGAGATTTCAAAGCGATGCACAAAAGGTAAACCGTCAAGCCCATGTTGGATAGAAAAAACAGATCCATTTTTTCTCTCAATTTGAAAAACACCAGGACCTTTGTAATAGCATCATATATAAATAAACAGATATAGCATTAACAGTTTATATTAAATAATTTACTAACCTATTCGATACATAATACCATTTAACCAGGTAGGAATAGTTCCTCGTATTGAGTCTAGAGCAATTGGATTTTTTATTTCAGGGACGTTGATAAATTTATTCGTATGGACGCTTTGGAACATCTTGAAGGTATTTGTGTATAGTTTATTAAGGTATAGAACTATCGCTATAGCCAAACCTCCAAGAACTAAAAGTAGCACCAACATTTCGTTTATTGATTTTTATTAGTATACAAAAGAGAGAGTGAAAAAAAGAAAAGAAATAATGTAATGAAAGAATAAAAAAGGGACATTGAAGTTAAACTTGTCCACACTATAAGCTGGACTTTTGAATACTCTAATTTTAGAAATTACTCCGTATCTCATTTTCAAATTATCAAAAGGCCATTTGATAGGCACACTTTCTCTTTGCACTACAAAAAAGGGAATGTCAAGTAGAATAATCGTGTCATTGTAATCGAATTTTTAGACTATGTTATTAAAGATCATGCAAAGATTCTTCTTGAAATGGATTAAATTTGTATCTGCATAATATAATAAAACTCCACTTCCTATATTACTTTGTCTTCAAATCTGCAAACATCCAAAAAAAAACTTACTCCGAGAAAAAAAAAAAACATTTATAACGGATTATGGTATTTTCTGCTTTCGAGAACGTAAGTATATTGTACATTGCATATTTTCAATTGTTTGAATATTCTTAATTTTTAAAACTTTAGTTACTAATTACGACACTGAGGATCTAAGATGAAATCATCAGTTTTTTTCAGTGTAACGGGTATATCTATTAAATCAAGTTCTTATAATGACGTACAAATTAATCTTCAGTTCTGTTGAGCCAGTCCTAGGAAAAAATGAATACTAATGTCATTGAAATATCTCTAAAAGGAACATGTTCTCTTTTTTTGAGTAATATTCCTCTGATAACAAAATGTAGCTTATAAGAACCTATCCTTCGTATACATCTAAGCTATAAATGCTCCCTAAATACAATGTAATGGATGCAACTTTTATAAAAGAGTTAGGCGTTCTAGTATGATATTTTACTTGTACAGTTTCAAGAATGATATTACATCTCCTTTGTTTTAAGATTCAACGTGCATTGCTTAGAACCAAGAATTCATAGACTAGATGTTATGCTTTTATATTTTTTTTACATAAACTACTGATCATATTTCCCTTTTTTGTGGATACCCTCGGATAATATATCTGATTAGATAGTAAATGTCTTAATTATTTATAGAAACAAAGAGGGGGGGGGAAACTAAATCACATCCATTTCCAGGTATAGTATTTCTTATTGTACAATGACAACATTTGAAAGCTATTTCTATATTATGCAAGGGGGCCGTGCGGCATGTTGTTTTAAATTTTCACCATATGTATCATTATCTGTTTTATTGCAGAAAATATAAACTCCATTTTTAAATTATACTACTCGTTAGGTTGAGCAATATAGAGATAACTTTAACTTCATGCTTCAACAGATATGCTATTGCTCGGTTTTAATTACCTGTATATCAGCTAAAGCTATCATTGTATATGTAAAATGTCGAGTTTAGATATATTTTTAATATCCTATTTTTCAGGGAAAAAATTGCATGCATATACCATACTCTGCATCTTTATTTGTACATCTCAATTTTTATTTTACCCTGTTTACATCATCTCACTGCCATTGGTTTATTCTTACGCTGCTCCTTATTTATAGCGAAATAAAGTTTTGAAGCCCCCATCAAAATTAAGAATAATTCATAGTACTTAAAGCTAATATATTTAAAAAAAATTAAGTATATCAATATTATAAGTGAATCAACATTGCTAAACTAGCATATGACGTTCTTTTTTTTATTTCAGTTTTAAAAAGAGAATGTTTAAACTTTGAGGCTTTTCGTACAATTAAACAATCAGTTCACATTCACTGACTTAAATTCATAATCAACATATGAACCATGGAAAGTTGTAGGAGTAAAATCACCTATCGTAAGTCGAGCTTCCTCCTTCAGATCAGTGGCATTGAGTATAACTAAATAGCACGATCCAGATTCATTAGCTAATACCAAGAGAGCACCATCATCTTCCAAGTTACTTCCAGGGCGTTTCACAAAAATAGGCTCAGAGCAGAGATATCCGTCATCATGATAATTGATAGAAGTCTTATCCTTTACATTGACCTTGACAATTCCTGTACTACCGTGAGATGTACCAGAGCTTAATTTTAACTCACAACCATATACATAGGTGTAATCTTCCATCATGTAGTCTTGATTAAAGCGAAGAAACTCAATGTTTTTTGCCATAACTATCTTTTCATCAATCCTGTTTGTATCCAAGTTTAATTTATAACGACAAAGATCAGCAAACGATTCCTGGAGGGGTGGAGGGAGGGCGATTCCATTAAAGTATGTTCCGTGTTTCTCCGAGGAACTGGCACACTTGTCCCTGGGCAAGCCATAATCATGAACTTGATATAATATATCACCATTAGAGAAAGATGCACAGTCCAATGTTAATATGGTATGACCATTGGCATCGATTTTTTCATAAGCATTAGCAGTGTGAAACTGAAAGAAACCAGGGAATGGTATGGAGGTAATAAGCCCATTCTGGCCAGATTGTTTAGGGTAACGGCTAATAACATGAAAATAAGTCGGTTCATCGCCATCCCATTTCATTGCAGAAATAACGGATCCGTGTAAAATTGCATATAGTCCTCTGTCCTTGTAGTATAAGGGGGTTTCTGGGATAATAAGGTAGTTTTCGGTGATCCAAAAAGAATGGATATATGAGGCACGGATTGGTGCCTTGTCTTTGGACTTTCGGTGAGTAATGTCAGCCAATATAGTTGCTTCTCCGGTACTTGAAATACTAAACACTTGTAACCTTGGAAAAGGGGCAAATGTTAAAGTAAAGTTAAAAGCCTCTCCTGTTTTTGGATCGAATTGATGATGGGCGGCTGAAAGGTGATCCTTCAGTTTGCTGTCATAGTCTTCGTAGGAAAATAGCGCCTCTGGGACTGCAATGAAAATACGGTATTTTTTTTATTATTAATAATTAAAACTGCTAGATATTTCTCCTTTAACTCCTTTTTTTTCTTACCTAATGTCTCTGCATCTATTTTTTGTAGGCAATTTGCATCCGTTTTTGTTACCAAGACATTTTCGTTTTCAGACAGTTTGTTCATCTGAGGAGGTAAAGGAAAGTTTGGACTAACAGTGACGCCAACTAAGCTTTCATCAGGTTTCTTTGAGCTTGGATTAACAGGATGGAGGACAACTCGGTCAATACGGGTAACTATTCGTCTGACCCATTCAAAAAATGATAATTTTAGGACATTACCAAAAAAGATTGGAATAGCTTCTTTGTTTTGTTTGATATCAGACACAAGAGACTTCACCAACAGTCTGGAATTATATTTCGCTAACTGATCTTTTCCAGATATCTCAATACGATGAATAAAAGGCAAACCATCAAATGCATGCTGAATAGAAAAAACTGATCCATCTTCGCGGTCAATATGAAACATACCAGGGCCTACATACCAGGCATTAGACGATTTATCCCAGATTTTATAATCTACAGTATTACTTACCAACACGATACATAATTCCGTTCAACCAGCTTGGAATACTTCCCCTTACTGGCTCGAGGCCCACTGGGTCATGGATTTCTGGTAAATTAGTAAACGTGTTACATTGAACCTGCTGAAATTTTTTATATGCTCCACTATATGCTTTGTAAAGAAGCAGAGAAATTGATATGGGAATAAGCACTGGGATTAATATTAAGAAAGACATGATGATTGGAAAGAAGAGATATAGAATTCCCTACTCTCTTTTTTTTTTATAGCTGCATTATATATTTTAAACTGCCAATCACAGATGCATGATTCTAAACGAAAGTTGTCGCCTTTATCTTGAACGTATGTCCTTTCCTTTTAATCACTAGTTTTTGGATATAATGAGTAATCATATTAATTCATATGAAAGATAATTATGTCTTAATAAACATATGTAGATACATTCAACATATTGAGATTTCTCGTTTGGGGCCATTTCATTATCTCGAAAAATACCCCTATTTGTCTACTTCGGACGGTCAAAATGTAGTGCATTTTCAGCAACGTTTTCATTTCTTTACTTTTATTACAATGCCATTTATCATTAACATGATAGAATGAGTATAAATAATAAGCTTTATATTAGTATTTTATAGTAGTAGCGATCTAATCAATCTCGTTCCATACTTAGTTTTGAATAGTGGAATACGATGTTAAAGGAGTGTTGTAAAATTAAGTTTTCAAGGTATCACATGTTTTATGTGCCTTGTAAATCATCTTGCTAAGGCTCTCATTTGATTATGCTTACACATATCGATGGCGTTTATGCATTTACTTTCATTGGGCATAACATTTCATAAACGGCTACTACTTTATATTGAATCATGATAATAGTTGTAAGTTAATAGTGAAATGGTTTGATAGTAAATACAGTAAGGACTGGAAAAACGAATGCTGAGTTATAGTAAATCTGGCATTCTATATTCCATTTTCAAGTTGCTAAAACCCCATGCAATTGGCCAATTGGTTTTTCATGTGACAAAAAAGGAAAAGTGATAGAGAATGATAGTATGATCAAGTATTCTAATATCCATAGATATTCTGTAATAGTGTATTCACTTTTCCAGTCTCTACTGTATAAAATACGTTATTAAAAGAATGGGAGGCTGTCAAGGACTTATATAGCAAGATGATGGGGCGACCTCCTAGTATTGGGCAATTCAGGAACCGTTTTGCTACAATTAAATATTTTCCATTAGTGGTTAATGTATTTGAGAACAAAGAAATAATAGACGAGCCTGGATCGATTAATCAACTTGAGAAAAATAAAAGCAAAGGATAAGATTTTTTTCTTGAACAACATCGCTTTGAAAAACAAAGGTTTATAGTAATATTAATGAAACTACAAGTTATTTATTTAAAAGAAAGTAGACAGACTTCTTTACTTATTATTCACATCGTCGACTGAGTGCCAATTTTTACAGAATTGCTTTAGTCTTTGCAATATAACGTCTTTTGTTACAGGTTTACCCAGGATATCATCAAATGCACCAGCTAGTTGTACCGTCCGTTCATAAGCGGTAACTGCAATGATGGGCGTACTTCTATTACTGTTATTTGTAGATTTGATCATTCTCGCAGCCGTTTCGCCATCAACTAATAATTCATAAATTCGTTAGGTAACCATATCTTATATCTAAAGACTCTTCACTACTTACTGATAGGCATGCGTATATCCATAAAGATAATATCATAGCGTACATCACTCATAGCAGATCGTATAGCCTGGGCTCCATTTCGTACAATAACACATCGACAGTGCAGCATTTCCAAGATGGTTTCTAATATTTTACAGCTTATAGGATTATCATCTGCTACCAGACAATCCAAAGGTTTCATCATTTTGGACAAATGTCCCTCTCCTCTTACACGTGGTGAAGAGCCATTTGAGCTAACGGATGATCGCCGGTCGCCTTTACCACCAAGAGATGAGAAATGAGATTTTGTTACAATGTAACCAGGTGATGATTCCGATGTTTGTGGTGCTTCTTCAGGTTGAATAGGAATAGGTACTGGTGCAGTAGATTTCATATTCGTCGTCGTAGGGCTCTTATTTCCAATAGCTGCAATTGCGGCTGCTGCCTTGACAGGATCGATCGCAGGCGTGGATAAAGAGCGGGAACGGAGTGGAGTACCCTCTTTGGAAGAAGATGCTGATGAAATGTCAGACATCTTAGTTGGTATGTGAGGGAAAGTAGATTCAGGAGTTCGTCTGTTTACATGCGATGGTGACACCATACAAAGCTTAGATGAAACTGATGGTGACATGCTGAGAGGTGTAACGCTCACAGAAGACGATGTAGAGGGACTATTGATAGCTCCAGAGGTTGTTGGGGTACATTGTCCAGACTGATCTATTAAACTACCTTTGCCTTTGGTAGACTTACTTGGGAAGACACGGCCTACTAGTTTACCAGAACTGGAATCGCTACTTGCAGTTGCCGATATGGTATCACTTCTTATCTTTCGGATGACATCTTCATTGGCCTTCTCCAACACGGGAATATTTTTATACATAAACGTACCAAAGTCAGTGCTATTCGAGTCATCACCATCCGATGATTTTTCTGCTTTTTCTTTATTATCAGCAACAGGAGGTATATTTTCAGGATTTTGTTCATAAATGATGGCCTTTGCTCGTTCAACTTGTGCCTTGGAAGACTCATCCAATATTTCGGTTCCATCTTCAGTCTGCATGGTGGCACCCCTTGGATCAAAATAGTCGGTGTCTTCCATATCTGCTGGTTGAGGTACAAATGAAGGTGATTCAGTCAAAAGTGTCTCCCAATTAATGCTTGCAAAGAACGGATGTTTCTTCACTTCTTCAGCTCCATTGTAACCGAGGCGCTTCTCAGGATCTAATGTCATCAGCCTTTCCATAAAATCGCGTGCTTCAGGAGAGATGGTCACCATATCTTCATGCCAGTCGATGCGTCTTGACAAGATATTTTCAAATACTTTATCTGGTGTGTCTGCATGGAATGGAGGAATGCCATATAAAAATTCATAACAAATTACACCTAATGCCCACTAGATAAAATAAAGCGGAAATGTGTAAAAAATGATGATCTTTTATTACTTGATTCAGCAGTAAAAAAATATAAAAAACAGATGAAATAAAATAATGATAAAATGGTAATAGCAGAATTGGTAAAAGTAAAAGAAGAACGAAATAGAAAAAAGATAAAGAGAAAAGTAAAAAATAAAAATAAAAATAAAAATCACTTACCCAATCTACCATGGAATCCTGACCTGTACCCAAAATACTCTCTGGTGCTAAATAATCTGGTGTACCTACCGCTTGTTTCAGCACCTGTCCTTTTGAATTTTTTTCTGTCGTTTTCGCCATGCTAGATGCATTTGATAGTGATTCAGAAAGTGCTGCTGAGAGATGCCGACGATGCGTATTTTCGGATCGTGCTTCAGGCGATGTGGCTTTACTTGTATCCTCAGTGCTACTGACATTGTTACTACCACTAGGGATATTTTCTTGATTGAATAATAAACTGAAATACGAATGGCGATAAGCATTGTTGTTTGGTGTAGAAGGCTGCTCTGCAGGAGATTGTGGGGGTGTACCTGAGCGTGAAGGAGCAGGTGAATGTGGCTGCATACGATCACCAAACGAACCTGTATTAAGTTCATCCCTTACACGTCGATCCAAGAAACCGATACGTGATAATCCAAAATCGGTCAATTTCAAATGTCCATTCTGATCGATCAATAAATTGTCTGGTTTGAGATCACTATATGATAACATTTACTAAGTCAATTATTTATCAGTATATCTTCATTATTGAACTTACCGATGAATGACATTTTTACTCTGTAAATATTCAAGGCCTAGTGTCACCTCAGCCAAATAATTCTTTGTCCAATCCTCTGGTAAATTACCCAAAACCTTGATGAGTGCAGAACAGTCACCACCATTAAGATATTCCAAGACAAGATACAGGTAATCTTTTGATTGAAAAGTATAATACAATTTTGTCACAAAAGGACTATCTGTTTGAGACATCAGAATCATGCGCTCTGCTTTGACGTTGGTAACCTGATTCTTTGCAATCATATCTGATTTCTTTAAAAACTTGATGGCATAGTAGTCACCAGTTGTACGCTTTTTTGCCAAGAACACTGAGCCAAAAGCACCTTTACTGATGGGTTTAATGATATCAAAGTCCTTGATACTGGGGAAGGTAGGGCGGGAGACAAGAGGGGCGTGCAAGGGAGATAAAGGAGATTTACCCATACCCGTGGTTGATTGACTATTGGGTGTGCATGAGCCGGAAGATACAGCTTCCTTTGTAGGTACCTTGGGTCTTAAACCAGGTGATCCAATAGGGGTATCAATCGTTTCCATTTCCACAATGGGTGTTGGTGTGGTCTCCGCTGGTGCAATTGACTTGAGTCGTCGTGATAGCTTACCTACTACACCAGAAGCAGAGCGACGTTGTCTCCATGATCGAATGCGTTTCAAAAGACTTTGTTTATTTTGTGGTCGTGGGGGTTCCTTTTTCACCTCTTCTGCAGCAGCGGCCGAAGTGGAGGGTTCTTCTGCACCTTGTGTAGTTGTATCAGCAGGTTTCTTCTCTTCTGTACTTGCAACAAACTCTGTCCAACTGGGTTCTTGCTGTGTCACCCTTTGAAATTCAGCACGGGCACGACCATTGTACTCAATTCGATCACGCATACGATTTACAATATCCACTTTACTTCTGGTCAATTCTTCTACATCCTTAACCAATGTTGAAAGCAATGGGTCGTCCGTTGTGGGAGGTCTCCAGTAAATAATTTGAATCATTTTATCCTTTGACCGGGGTGACTGTAAGTTATTTTCATGGTCTTCACCCACTGCATCTTCCAGCGTACCAGGCATTGAAATACTCAGAGCGACATCAATGATATCCAGTAGATCCTGCAAAATTTCAATTTCCGCACTTTTCAACTCACGAGGATCAATGGCATCATCCAAAGGTAAACAATCACCAAAGATTGAATCATTATCGTCATCTCTTTCAATTATACTCTCATCCTCTTCAGGGATAGGATGTGTGCCACCGGATTCTTCAATAGCCTGTATCTCCTGCCTTGTGTTTTCAATCTTATCATTCACCATGTGTTTGAGTTCTAGTAAATTATCGTTACAGCTATTCACATCCATTTCACTTTGATGAATCTCAACGCATAATTCCGAGTGTTGTTCGAAGAAAGCAGCAACAACCCACCGCTCACATACGCGACATAGTACGGGTGATAGCTTCATTAAACTGGGCAATGGCACAGCTGTTTCTTCTGGCTTGTGTGATTCTGATGTATCCATAGGTTGGAAGGGTGGTGTGTGGATAGCAGGCTCCGATTTTGACCGATTTCTTGCCATCAACTTTGCTTCCTCCGCTTCCTCCTCGTCCATGGCGTCTGCTGAATCAGCTGCAAGTGTTGTTGTTACAGAGTGGGTAACAGCCGGTGTACCAAGTAACGCAGGTTTCTTTTCAGCTCGAGGTGTCAGCGACATGTCAACAATAGAAAAGCGACGTGAAATAACTGGTTTCAATACCCACATGGTATGACTAGGCTCACTTGTGACTCTATTATACATCAGCATGCCTTTACCTTCCATCTCAATGGTATTAGCTTCTGTAGTTAAAACATGGAATCGAACTTCAACAGTATGCGAATCATCAGCTAATAATTCTTCTGTAGCTACTCTAAACACTTGACTATCTTCAGATGATAAGAGTCGAGCCACACTGTATCCTATGAAGGAATG
>VCJH01002817.1:47820-59740 GCA_024140565.1 Backusella australiensis | reverse complement strand
CGTAAGTATTTCAATTTACGGAAAATAACAGAAAGTAGTGTTCTGGGCCTCAGATCTCAAATGACTATAAATATGCCCTCTTTTTGGCATTTCAAAACCTCATCACAAATGTCAGCAAAGAAAAACATTACCACCTATTTTTTTTTTATGAAGTACACGCATGATGGTGTAAGAATCATATTTGTTCTGTATATTACAATTTTTTAAACTTTTTTTGTAATTTCCAATACCTCCCCGCACCATCAGCTGTCTTCTTTTTTTTAAGGTTACTTTCGTCTGCCAACTCTCCGCTCCTTTACGGCCTCTATGCTCTACATTCCTTTTTCTCTACACTCCTTTACCGTCTCTACGCTCCAATATGCCTCTATGCCTCTATCCCCCTACGCCCCTATGCCCCTATGCCGCTTGTCCGACTACATCATAAAACTTCATGCGTAGTTATCGCTGCGCTCTACCATAGTCCAACAACGGCATAAGTAGAATTAAAAACAAAGCAAATTCATGTATATCTAATTTTTTTTTTGTTTATGATACAAAATTCAACAAATCATGGTAATCCGTTCCCGCCGTTCATGTCCAAATCTAAATGAACCCCTGTGCTCTCCATTGTTTTTCATTGTAAATGCTATTTTTCTCAATTATTCTTTGTGCTTTTCTCATTTATTTGTAATATTTTCTCATTGATTTGTACTTTTTTCTCGATTTATTGAAAGAAAAACAGTACGAATTGCTTGGTTGTCATGTTATGAAACATTTATGAAAAAAAATATCAATTTTATAGATCTCGTTGATTTGTTCAAAAGAAGTGACCAAGAGTTTTTTTTTTGAATTATTCTGATAAATAGTTGTTATATTTCTAGCGAAAAGCTATCAAATGTCCCGAAGAGAGTATTTATTTATCTTTTTTCAAGCAAGATAAAGGGTGATCCAACCCAAGCGACATACATTTACTTGAAGAAAGTCATTACTGCCTTAAGATCTCGACACGTGACCTTCAAATATTTGGACTTTTTCTTTACAATTTGGGTGTACTTTTAAACTATCTCAATTGTGTGGTTTTGATATAAATAGAGCTAGATCCACCTCTATTTTTTTATGTTTTTGTAAAGCTTAAAGCATCAAGGGTTAAATTTTGCATGCGCATTTGTGTTGCATTATCACCACTTATTTGTGTAATTTAATACAGTAATTTGCGTTTAAAAATATAATTTTTTGGAGATGCATATAAAAATTGAAAACCACAATATAATTTTTTTTCTGTATATTTTGTATTATAAAACGTGAATTGAAATTCCAGTGAATTATATTTTGTTTTTCCAAAAATTATATTTTTAAACGCAAAACACTGTATTGGAAAGGCTCTTTTAAATCGTTTTTCTTTATCCTCCTTTTTTTTTTGGCTTATCTCTCTTCTTTTACATAATCAAAAAGTTTGAATCATTTTTACACTTTTATTAGGCTCTATGAAAGAGAAAAGGATTCCCTAAAAATCGGAAATGCATACTCGGTATAAGAGAAAATTAGCTCATTGTTTGTTTATAAAAAATATCACGAGAAGAAGGCTAAAATGGACAAACAAACAAGGGATCTTTACAAAAAACTATACATCTAATGGCATTGGATATATATAAGTTATTATTATTAAAAAAAAAGGTAGAAAATAAGATGGTTTGTATGACAAACGAAATGATGGATTGCATGTATAAAAGAAGAATAATCTAATCCCTCACAGCCAAATTTATTGAGACCCCACCCCCTCAACAAATTTTGCGGAATAGATTAAATCGGATGTGTATATTTTCACTGAAATTTTCAACCCCAATCCAACATTTAATCCTTGAGTTTTGGAAGCCATCCATCATGGCCAAAAGACGACAAAAAAAGAAAGTACATATAAAAATAGGTCTTTTTTTGACATTGATGGGAGCTCAAAAGGAGGTTAAAAAGTCGTTCCATTCCCCCCTAATTTTTTTAACCCATTTTTTTATCCAATGGTAAATAATGTCAGGTACATGTGTCACTCTTCTTGGAGAAAGTGATTTTACCTGGCTCATCTTCTGAAAAGAAAGCTAAGGCATAAGATGTGTAACTAATGTCGTAAATAGTATAAAAATAAATAAAAACACATATAAAAATATGCAAGAATATACAGTCAGAGAAAAATAACCCTTGTTTGCACTCTCCCTTTTTCTTCTTTCTTTCTTTCCTTCTTGTTGTTTATATATTTTCATTCTTATAACATCATGCTGTTAATAATATTGTTATTGATACAAATAGTATTTACATCATGTCTAAACTTTGGCGAATTATGTGACCCTAGCCCTATTTATTCGTAAGCTGTAGTTTCTTTTTAAAACAAATCAAGCAATCCGATATTAATCCATACTCTTTTTTTTTTGTAAAAAAAAAGTGCCACTTGGCAATTTGATGATTCTTGCGCTAACGTTTATTTATTTTGTGATGCGACTCAAAACAACACTTGTAATTATAAAGGATGTTCTAATAGTGATTTTATTCAAGGGTACAGAAAAAAAAAGAATACAATGAAGATAACCAAAAAGAGCCCTATTAATATTATATTTATTAGCTGGGATGAGAGATTATACAAATTTCCTTCTAGGTGCAACAATCAGGCCTTCTGCCCTGATAGTGGATCTCGATGCACACCACTAGTTGCTGTTGGTGGACATTGTGAATTGGTAAAAAAAGAAATTTGACCCGAGATGATTTACATAATAAACGTCAATATATTAAATTTAGCAAAGAGATGATGAATGTCAAGGGAAAGAAGTTGCATGTTTAAATTCTACATGTTTTATTAAAGGTGCACCTTTGGGTGGTGATTGCGGTTCAGACAGGTAAGCAAAAAGCAAAAAGCAAAAATACAAATAATATAATCGGTGTTTCAAATCATGGATCTCCCCCTTTTAACGAATTTATTAGAACTGATTATGTATCATATGATGCGGCCGGTATAGCTATTCAACAGACAATTATCCGTGACAACTGCACCGAGGGTACATATTGTAACGATAAAGACCATACCTGTATTCCCTCCAAGGCAAATGGAGCCGAGTGCTGGCAAGATCGAGAATGTGTATCGTCCACATGCAGCGACCAAGGTTACTGCACAACCGCCCCCGACACCTTTCATCGCATCGCAACCTGGATTTGGGCAGTATTGGGATGCTCAGTGTTGGTTTTTGTCGTTTTTGTCTTGGGTATGCTGTGGGTCCTGCATCGATATCAGTCTAGAAAGGAGCATGAAAAGTCCGCTAAATTTTTTGGTGATAACGATGAGTTTATTAAATATGCACAGTACTATAACGTTGATAGTCGAGAGTCCTCGCAAGAATACTCCAGAGATGACAACCGAAGCAGTGTCGTTTACCTCACTACACCCGATTATAATGAATCGGCGGCTTTGGCTACCACCCGTCCGCTTAGTTGGCGACACTCCAATGCTGCTCTATCTAAATTGAGAGAGACTGAATAAACCCGTTTAACACATATAAAACATCGAGCATACCATTGAAAAAAAAAAAAGACGGATCTTAAAAATTACACATATATATACTTGAAAAAAAAATTCTGACCTTGTGACGGTCTTGATATTCTGTTCAATAGTTTTTGCTGATCATATTCATCCAATCCTGTTTTCCTTTTTTCTTTTTCCTCTTTCTCTCTCTTTCTCTCACAATTTTTTATTACGCCATTAAAATTTGTTAATAAATAAACAAATATGCTACCACAATTCGGATACATTGTTGCCCAAGCAGGTGCTGATTCGTTAGCCCCACCACCACCACCACCACCACAACAGCAGCCTCCACCACAACAGCAACACCAAGCATCATCTTTAGCACCTTTACTAAATAGTAACAAACCATTCATATTACCCTACTCTACACAATCCATGAGTCATAATCCTAATTATACACAAAGCGCTCCTTCACCTTCTATACCACCACCATCGGTTTTGCCTCCTCCTCCACAGCAACAGCAAAACCCCTATTTATATGCATCACCGTTTGTACCGCTCTCTCCAACCCTAAAAAAGTCAAAGAATAACCATCATAAAAAAGCGTCAATGATGCCTTACAACTATTATTCAACTTCAGGAACGGATGATATCATGATGAATGATGATAATGATGATGGTAAATATATATACACACTATTCTTTTTTTTTATGTTCAGCATGTACAACCAGTATGTGTGTGCGTGTGTTTACTGCTGATAAACTGACACATTTACCATTAAGGAATTCTTACTGAATACAATGATCTGATGACCTGGATGGATAATGAGTTCCGGGAGCAGGCAGAAAAGTAATTTGCACAATTTATTATTATTCTTATTAGTATAAAAAGAAGAAGAAAAAAAAGAAAATGGAAGGAGACAGAAAAAAAAAGAGAGAGAGAGAAGAAGTTCCTTTTTTTTTCTGTTGATAATAATACCAATAATGATAATAAATTAGGATCTATAATGAAAAGCTCAGTGATCTTCAGCTTGAGTTACAGGGTAAATATCATCAACCTCATCGGTGCTTAGAAACGGATATTCAAAATATAAAAAAATCTATATTTATAGGAACACATTCGGCATTCAGCGATGCCATTGAAGAATATGAATTGATCAGAGAAAAATCAATCACAGACGCAACCTATTTTATGAATTATCAACTTGCATTTATTGAGCATGATTACGATACATATGCAATTGCCGTGGAGGAAGAATACGAAAATGAAAAGAAACAATTAATAGAAAACCTACTTCATTCCTTACAAGAAAAGAAGAAACAGGCAAAAGAGGAGGATGAAGATGCTGGACGTACAAAACGCTCACTAAGAAAGCGAAACATGGAGTCTTCTACTGCAATGTTAAAAAGTGATCCAATCACCAATAATAAGAAACGAGCAGGTAAGATATAATGGAATCCTTGATTATGATGATTTCTTTTATATTTAAAAATCATTCTACAGTTCGAACAAGTACACTTCCTAATATCCATACCATTTCTGCTGATGAAGAAGAGGAACTTGAGGCTGAATTTGTCAACTTAAAGTTATTGATTACAAAATCACAATAGTAATAATAATCATAATGATAGTAAAACATATTAAAATATTATATATAAAAAAAATAAAGATAAATACAAAGATAAATATTTATTATTATTTATGCGCTTAAAAGTGGGGTACGTTCATTTGGAGTCTCCACTTTTTGGCAAATGTCAAATTTACAAATAGGGCACTAATAACAATCAACATGGTTTATTAATAAATATGATAATAAAACAAGAAAATATGTAATACTTACGAATTTTTTATGTGATGTAAGCCATGCATCAACACAGTCAGCATGAAATTCGTGCTTACAAGGTAATGTACGCAAGTTGTCACCCTCAACATAATCCTCTAAACAAATCGAACACTCTGCATGATCAGTGTCAATCGACTTTTCACGTCCAAATATATAAGTCGGTAATTTGGCAACAAAGTTGGTAGGGGCAATCTCATTCTTTCTTCTTTGGCGTTGTCGCACCTGCCATGTTAGGTAAATGAAAAGCATCATAACAGCAGGTGACAATACAACTACAAGCAGCATATCTAAAAGTGGCCTATAGTGATGATGATGATGATGATGATGATGATGATGATGAGAATATATTTATTATATATCAATATAATCATTCTGGTTACCATGCCAACAAATCATCCCCTGTGAATCTGATAAATAGAGAGTTTTGTCTCGATTCCAACAACTGTATTAACGTTTGATACTGGTATCGTGCTACGAACACACTTGGAATGTGTACATCAGAAGTATCACCTGTTTATTAAAATAGAATATCAAAAAAAACCCCGCACACTTCTTATATATCAAGAATAACTTACCTGGGGCATACATAGTGACGAACGAGTTGAGGTATCTATCGCCTACTACCACTGCAATAGCACCACTCGATTGCATGGCTCTCACTTTCTCAATAAACGAACACTGTCCTCTTTCTAGTAAAGCGACCCAGTCCTTCTCTTTGCTGGGCGGATCGATTACTGAGCAGCCATACATGTCTTTGGGTGCAACTAAATGTCCCGTCATACCGTCTTCTCCTTTTATCCTGGGTCCAAATGCTGCTATGCGGTCAACAAGTGTATCATTGGTTTCCTATATTACCGTTAGACTATTTCACACACACACACACACACACACACACTTTTATAACTTACAACTATGACTATTGATGCCAAACATGAGTATATAAACAAACTAAACAGTAAAATATTCTTCATTACATTCAACATTAGCAATTGACTTTTTTCTTTATTGAAATTATAAAAAACAATGTATTTTCTAATTGTAACAACAACAAAAAGGAGGAGATATAAATAATAAAATAAGAATTAAAGCAAAAAGCAATCCAAGTTTTTTTTTTCTTTAATTTTTTTTTTCCTTGTGAATCACACCCACTGTCACGCCGGTGATATCACATCCCAGGCACATTAAAGTGATTGAAAAGTAAAGAATAAGGTGATTTTTTATTAATAAGACATCCTTTCTGTATTTAAAAAAAAAACAATCAATCGTTTATTGTATTATTTTTAGTCTTTTCATAATCTTCTTTTTCAATAATCCATCACCCTTTTTTTTTTTTGCTTATCAAATCCGCCGCTGCTACTAATCGGGTTTATCGGACGTGATAATAAGCTTTTTGGAATTGTATCACTTCTTATTTATTTACTCTTAATACGATTGTAAATAAAAGAATGTTTTTTAAAAAAACCATCATCTTTATAATTGTTTGTCTCGACATCATTCACTATTTATCATTTGTTCCCCATGTCAATTTTTTTTCTTGGTTCATTAAGTCAATATTTCCTTAAATATTCTAGATTCGTCTCAATATCAAGTAAGGTTGTATTCGCATCATTTTATTCACACAAAGTAGCAAAAAGCAAAAAAAAAATACATGCCATGACATCATTTTCTGATTTATTTGCACGCTGATTGGTTGAATTATTGCTGATTTATAAAAGTATATTTCTAAATTAAGTAATCAGAGCCATTTTGTAACGTGTGATGAACGTTTTGTTTTGTTTGTATTTTATAAATCATATTGTTGATGATGGTGGTAGAAAGAAAAGGAATAGTTTTTTACATAGTATATGAAAGTAAAAAAGGTCATCGATGGAAGTGACGTCCAGTATAAACAAGGAGAGAGATGTAACTATGCATCGTCCCAGTTCAAAAACGGGTACTACTGCTTTTACGAAAAGACCATCCCATCCTTTTAATACTTATTTTCATAAACATATGAAAGGTATCAAAAAAAAAGTGATAGTTACACAGAAAAAGAGTTTAAATTTTTATTGTCAGAAACCTTTCTCCAGAAAATGGAAAAAGAAGCGGATGCATGATTTTTGTTTTTGTTTAGAACCTTGTTTTTACAAGTGCATTCTTCTTTACCATTACGTTTCCAAAACACCCATCATTACTTTCCATTCCCCTTTTTTTATGCAATCAAATCGACTCATATATTCTTAAAGCAACAAGTTTTTGGAAGGGCTTAATGGTAAAAAGAGTACTTGATTTTTTTTTCTCGTTAGTCAGATGAAAATACCCAAGAAAGTGTATTTAGAATCAACTTAAAATTTTCTTCTCGAGCTCTTTGACGATGAGTTTATTTTCAAACGTCAAAACAACCGAATTTAATACCTTTTAGTGTTTACACACGTCAGGCTTGAGCAGTGGTTAAAGCTTTGTAAGAACGTTTTGATACCTCTATCGAAAAGGAAGGGGTAATTGTTGATATCGTTGGGAAGATCAATTTGATAATACCCCTGCAGCATCTCATTTCATCAAAAGGAAATAAACATTTTTTCCATTATTTGAACCTTGGTATAGCATGATTTTTGTCAAAGAAGAGCAAACTCGATCAATAAAATCAAGAAATAAGGTAATAATAAAAATAAAAGTTTTTTCTTTTCTTTTCACTATCTTTTTATTACTTAGTTGATATGTCGGTCCTACAGAAAAGAAGTTTTGATTGTTAACGAAATTAGCCGGTTTCCAGACCAAGTAGTCATGGTTGAAGCACGCATTGCACACTTTTACGTTCCTACATTTGGGTGGGGCCTGTCACGCTCATCCACCGACTGTTACTTTGAAAATGGCACAGAATACATCTTTCGAAGTAAAACATGCTATGGGGCACTTTATTGTCTCAATATGTGTAAAGGCAACCAGCACGTCAAACCGCCATCAAGCACCAAAAAATGCGAGCAACAGAAATGCACGGTATGTCACACACCTCTTGAACGAGTAAAGTGTCCTGTAACCATGCGTACTTTTATTAAAAAGGTCGATGGCCAGGATACAATGGCGACTTTCCAAATGGAGCATCATGGCTAGCATTTTAATTATTATAATAAATATCTGTAGTGTAGTAGGTACCAAACTTTCTTCATGTGTGTGCAAACGAAAAAGGGTTTCAAATTAGCACTTTAAACTCCACCAATCGACAGGTTACCAAACGCCTAAACATTGATACTCTCACTCTATTTACTTTATGTATCATATTCGCATTATTCATGTTTTTATAACCTGTTGCGTTTCTCCAAACATCTCATTATTACGTCCCGAAACACAGAGAAAAATTGCACTATAAAAACGCACTATTATAAATCGAGCCAATCAAAATAAAGCTTACTACTTTATATAAAAAACACGCACATACGTTTATTTCCTCTTCTCACTCACTCTGTCTTTTACTAAAGAATGTCAACAGACGAAGATAAACAGCTCATTCAACTTTCAGCTTCAGAATGGAGCCAAGAAAAACGCATGGCAGTTGCAAAACTAACCTCAGAGGCTCTGAGAACCACGACCTATTATCTAGGCAATAGCAACTGGGCCTCTGACTGGTGGCACGATATGCTTGCCTATTTACAACTTGAACAACAAGATCTCGGTAAATTTGGAATCCTCCACCATTTTGAAAAAAAAAGAAAAAACATGACTCAATGTAATGCGGTGTATTAGATCATGACTTGACTGTTGAAAAAGCATTCGACATTGTGTCCAAGGAAAAGGACATTCGTATCGACTCTTTGATTGACCTATTGGCACTTGCCCTTTTACTCGTCCCCGAAAATGAAAAGAAAAGGTACCGTCTTTTATTAACAAGATAACTATCTTGCTAACCCACTCGATAGTAAACGACCTAATGGCCTCTATGATGCACGAGAACGTCGCTTTTTGATTGAATTGGAGCATATCTACAGACTGCAACGAGGCGATCTGGGCGCGGTAGAAAGAAGCGTGTCACAGCAAATGTACTATGCATTGCAGAAGGATCAGGATGATGATATGGGAAGCTCAACGAAAAAGGCCGTGGAAGAGGCAAGTAGTAAAAAGAAGGCTTTTCGATGGCTTGCAACTGGCGGGGCTGTTTTGGGCGGTGGTGCCGTGATTGGTAAAGTAGATTCTCTTTCTAAAGATGCACAAGTATCTAAAGAACGTATCTATAAATAGCTCTTACAGGTGGTCTTGCAGCTCCTTTGTTGGCTCCTTTGATTGCAGGTGCTACTGGATTGACTTTTTTCGCTACTGCTGGCGGTGTTGCACTTGTAACAAGTCTACTTGGTCTTACTGGAGGTGGTCTCACAGGTAATTTAGAAAAATGCCGTGTTATTTCGCTATTTTTATTAAAAACCCTTTATAAAAGGCTGGAAAATGCATCGCCGTGTAAAGAACATTGAAGAATTTGAATTCAAACAAATATTGACTGACCCGGATTTGCCGCCAATTCCAGCCTTGCATGTAAGATCGATTAATGAAGTGCATAAATGTGTATTTATTTATTAAACTTGTCATAAAGTGCACAATCTGCATATCAGGCTTCCTTTTGGAAGATAAGGCTGAAACACATGTAAGATTATAAGATAATTAGTGTCAAGCATAGTGGCTTACATATAAAAAAATATAGAAACCTTGGGAGAAGGCATTTGAAAACAGAAGGAATGGAGACGATGTCTATTGCTTAGAATATGAAACGGATGCGCTTTTGGATTTGGGTTATTCTTTCAAGAAGTTTGTTAGAGACACGGCTGTCAATTATGCTGGCATGGAAGTTGCAAAGGCCACTGTGTTGAATGCCTTCTTTGCTGCTGTTGCGCTGCCCATGACGGTGATGAAACTTGGTTATGTCATTGACAATCCGTGGTTAATTGCTGCTGATAAGTCAAAGAAGGCAGGATCTGGTAATTGGTTTTGTTTACATGTTTTGTATTTATTTTACTCACTTGTGCATCTTTTTCTATCATCAGTTTTGGCTGATGTTCTGGAGCAAAAAGTGCAAGGTAATCGACCATGTAACTTGGTAAGAATATCTCTCTTTTCGGTATTGATGTATTATTATTCATCATCTAATATATGTACATATATAATAGATTGGTTATAGTTGTGGTTGTCTCGTTATCTGGCACTGTTTATTAGAGCTTCAAAATAGAGGATGCCTGGGTATTGTAGACAATGTAGTGATGATGGGAGCACCTATATCGCTCGAAGACATGGATGAATGGAATGACGTCATGTCGGCAGTGTCTGGTCGATTCGTTAACTGTTATACCTCCAAGGATTGGGTGCTTGCTTACGTCTTTCGACTGCATTCATTTAGTTCAGAGGTGGCAGGATTGCAGCCTGTCAAATTGAACAGAATCGAGAACATTGAAGTCGAGATTGATGGCCATACCAAATACCCTGAGATCGTCAAAGACATTATGGATCAAATTAAACTTGAATAGGGGGTTAAACTCTTTTAGGTTAATAAAGGATGAAATCATCATCGTGGAATCGCACCAAGTCATTGGATGGGAAATCATCTTTTTTTGAATTAAATAAATAAATAAAAACCATATTTGATGATAAAAATAATACGGTAGACAACTTTAACTTATCATAAGAATGCACAATTGCGTTATATTGATCAGACAATAGCCTTTTAAAGTTCATAATCACTCTCTTTCTGCTTTTTTTTGACGTCAAATGATCAAGAAAAGAGAGGATCGATATGTTACTACTAGTATTACCACTACAGATCATCCATGCTGTTTTTAGTCTCTCTGATTTCATATATTCAAACAAATATAATGAACATATAAAAGCACATCAAGTAATAATCACTCTCTATTCCATCCATTTGAAAGAGAGAATACAGTTAAATGTAACATTACATAAAAAAGCACAGTAAAGTAGCATGTTTCTTTTTCAAGATGCGGGTGATAATCTTGTGTGACCATGCATTTTAAAAAGAGTTGGCCACAAATGAAAATTTTCTTTATTTGTTTGACTTCAACAAGTTAATGTGAATCCCCGTAAAATAAGGCAAGAAACGTTCATCGCCTCCGCTCTTCAAACTTGTATTTTCAAACAAAACAAACATTATGCAGGTTATATAATCGTATGTTGCTCTTGATAAGAAAAAAGCGCATGAGAAAAAAAAGGGGGCAAGGTAATTATGCTTCAACTCTCACACGTCGCTTTTCTTTTCATTTATGGCTTAGTTCTTATTTGATGGTATCATAAACAACACGCTGAGACTGAGACTTGATCCATCCTTGATTGTATGTGCACTTGTAAAAATAATCAAAAAGTATCGGAGAGCGTATTCCGAATGAAAGCGATATCTATACCATCACTTTAAATCTTTAATTTAAGGAGAAGACACAAGTTTTGAACTTTTGATACTCCCTTCATTTTACTTGCAAATTGCAAAAGTGATACATTTGTTTTAAAATAATCAAAAGGATCACAAGCAATATAAACAATGCGCTGAATTATTATTATCAGGGGCAACTAAGCCCAAATGATGTTTTATTATGTTATTATTATTAAAAAAAGTAAAATGTGTCAAATT
>VCJH01002817.1:16443-36002 GCA_024140565.1 Backusella australiensis | reverse complement strand
GGCAGTAAACTCTGTCATATTGATGCGTTACTCTGTTGCTTTTTATCATGCTATCCCTCATTGGCGTGTAATATACCTTTATGGACGTTGCTACATGACTACCTATTTCTTCATTTGCTCACTGTCTGAAATATACTCTTTATACATGATATATTTCTCTTTTCTCAATTATTCCCCTGGTTTTTCTCATTTATTTTTCCCCTTTTTCTCATCAATTTGTAATTTTTTCTCATTTTCTTGAAATAAACAGTAGTAATTCATTAAATAATCATCCATTATATTTTACCTAAAGCCAATTCGATATCGAAATCTTGGTCATTACGCAAAAAGATTTGTGCTTCTTGTTAGAAAAGATTATTTCGTACATAGTGGCATGTTTCCATCTAATTTGTATGACCATCACCAGTACTGCTTCAATATGAGAGACAACAGTACCGCTATAATACATTACTACTATTTATATTAAGAAAATCTTGTGGAGTTTGTGAAAAGTGGTTCCAGCCGGGAGTATCTAATTGAGTAATATGTACCAGCTTCTAATACCCAGCTGCTTGGAATCTTGGATGTGGTTTTATATTAATACTAAAGCTCAAACGGTGAATTGATAAATGTTTATAAGTTCAGCAAGTACTACGTGTTATGGTATTCTAGTTAGAACCTATTAACAAATCGTAACTTATACCTGCTCTCATAAAATTCAAAGTTGCTGCATTGATATATTTTGGCAACAAGTATTTAAATTTGATTGGACCAATGACGTCAATGAAAACGACATTTATATCGACAAAACTCGTGGCAATCTACCAGCTCTTTCTTTTACCTAAAACCATCAGTTTTTTTTTAGACAAGAAAATGGACTACCGTACAGGCACAAGTCAAGGTGGTTATTATGATAATAGAGCTCCTTATAAACAAAGCGATGGTGGCATCACCATGAATGTTAGACAGTGTCCGTCAGATGCAGCTGCGTTATCCAACAATGTGTTTGTTGCACCAGGACAAATTCATCCCGAGAATCATTACATTTTGGTCAATGACACCTTTGTTTTTACAGTCAGGTAAGGAGCACCAACGGTCCTTCTTTTATTGGCTCTTGTTTCTTATCATGTTGCTCTTGTAGACAAGATAATACAATGCAGCCAGGTGAATTGGGCATCAACAGTGCTCATCGTCGTTGGGCTCAGTTTAGTTTGGGTCAGCCTGTTGTTGTCGCGCCTTACAATATATATTCGGAAGCCGGCGGAAACATTTATCTTGCCTCCATGACTTTGGAAGTAGACTTTTTAAAGAGAAGCATGCGCTATCAGGACCAAATCACATCGGAAGACTTGGCAGAGGCATTCTCAGTGGTAAAGTTTAGATGATCAATGTACAAAGCTTAATACAAAAAGGGCTAAAATTGGATGTTTAGTCTTTCCACAACCAAGTGTTTACCAGAGGACAGTATATGGTTTTCGAATTTCGCGGCATGAATCTTGCAGTCACGGTTAGAGATTTAGAGGTTGTGGACTTGCAAGTTTTGAAGAATCTCAAAGGCGAGGTTGATCCTCATGCTGAGCATTCGTCTGCTTCGGCTAACCGCGGTATTTTGATGCATCAAACTGCCATTTCATTCGATAAAGTAGACGGTTCCAACATGAACCTCAAGAACCTCAGGAAAGCGTAAGTGCTTAATATAAACAATAATAATTTGTTTTTAATAATCTATTTTTAGCAATGCTGCTAAGCAACTGATCAAACCAGACTTTAAATTTGAGGATTTGGGCATTGGTGGTTTGGATGATGAATTTAATGCTATTTTCCGTCGTGCATTTGCATCTCGTATCTTCCCTCCTGCCCTGGTAGAGAAGCTGGGTGTGCAGCACGTCAAGGGTATCCTGCTTTACGGTCCTCCAGGTACAGGTAAAACATTGATGGCCCGTCAGATCGGAAAGATGCTCAATGCAAAGGATCCAAAGATTGTTAGTGGTCCCGAGGTCTTGTCAAAGTTTGTTGGTCAGAGCGAAGAGAATGTCCGTAAGCTTTTTGCCGATGCAGAGGCAGAGTACAAGGAAAAGGGCGAGGAGTCTGGTCTTCATATTATTATCTTTGATGAATTGGATGCCATCTGTAAATCAAGAGGTTCTCGTAGCGGTGATACCGGTGTGGGCGATTCAGTTGTGAACCAGTTGTTGGCAAAAGTAAGATGGTTAATCTTTTTTTAAAAAATGTAGTATATGTATACTTATATATATATATATATAAAGATGGATGGTGTCGAACAATTGAACAACATCTTGATTATTGGTATGACCAACAGAAAGGATATGATTGATGAGGCTTTACTTCGTCCTGGTCGTTTGGAAGTTCATATGGAAGTTGGTCTGCCCGATGAAAAGGGTCGTCTTCAAATCCTCAAGATTCACACAAGCAAAATGAAAGAGAACAAGGTCTTGGATCCCGATGTAGAATTGGATGAATTGGCTGATTTAACAAAGAATTACAGTGGTGCCGAAATTTCTGGTGTCGTAAAAGCAGCATCTTCTTATGCTTTCAGTCGTCACATCAAAGTGGGTACCATGGCAGGTGTTGCACCCGATGTCGACGATATGAAGGTCAATATGGATGATTTCTTGAACGCACTCAAGGAAGTCCAGCCTTCTTTTGGTGTCTCTGAAGTCGAATTGAACCAGTGTGTCCAAAACAAGATTATCCCATTCTCCCCCAACATTAGCCAGATTCTTGCAGACGGTCAGCTCTTTATAAACCAAGTACGCCAATCTTCACGTACACCTTTGGTTACTGTCTTGTTGGATGGTCCTTCTGGTAGCGGTAAAACGGCACTTGCTGCCACCATCGCTCTTAGAAGTGACTTCCCTTTCATCAAATTGATCTCACCAGAAACCATGATTGGTATGACTGAATCACAAAAGGTGAATGAAATCAACAAGATCTTCAATGATTCATACAAGTCACCTAGAAGTTGTATCGTTATTGATAGCATTGAGCGTCTTTTAGGTAAGTTCCAGATCAAGATATAGGCTTTGTTTAGTTACTCACCATCTTTCTCTTTAATAATATGCAACATTTAGATTATGTACCGATTGGTCCTCGCTTTTCTAACAGTGTACTTCAAGCACTTTTGGTCTTATTAAAAAAGAAGCCACCAAAGGATCGTCGTCTCTTGCTCTTGGCTACCACCAGTCAAAGAAGAATTCTTGAGGATATGGGCATGGTGAATGAATTCTCTTCAGAAATTTACGTACCTAGCATCACCTCTTTGGAAGGACTCGATATCGTGTTGCAGGAACTCGATATCTTCAATGAAAAGGAGCGTAGTCTTGTTTTAAGACACCTTCAGGATGCAGGCATGGATCACAAACTGGCAATTGGTGTCAAGAAGTTGTTGATGGTCATAGAAATGGCTAGACAGGATGAAAATAAGGTTGAGAAGTTCGTAAATACCATTTTAAGCATGAATTAAATAAACATATTTCGTGGGGAACGCCTAAAAACGGATTTTGAATGTAATAAACAAAAAAAAAAAAGAGACTTTGAAATATCCTTACAACAGTGGGGTGCCCAAAATTGGAGAAAGTGGTCAATTTTTCACTTGTGCCTTTGTAAAAAGTCTTGGTGGAGAGTTGGCAAAAGTATTTGTAAATGGTCGATTCGGAAAGTTGATTGGGATTACAATCTGTAGTCTGAATTTCAGAAAGACGTGGTTGGGTTAGACTGGCGCCTCCAGTCGCCCAGTCTGTAAAACAGAATTACGCTCGGAGAAAAGGGTAAAATGTTTAAGTTTTTAAGCCGATCGGACTATCGTTGAGCTACCGCAATTTACCATTTCTTACCATATCAAAGGCCGATAATGCTTTTTAAAAAATTAGATGATAGTAATGTTCACAAATTGCTAGAAGAAACACCATAACAACCTTCG
Organism: Backusella australiensis; assembly: GCA_024140565.1. NCBI lineage: Eukaryota > Fungi > Mucoromycota > Mucoromycetes > Mucorales > Backusellaceae > Backusella > Backusella australiensis. The sequence continues at coordinate 32,083 of VCJH01002817.1, read as the reverse complement.
GTTATTTTTATATAAGAATATTGGATCTAAAAATATTCAATGAAGCTAATTCTTTTTTTCTGATAGATGCAGTATATCATTCGCAGCAATATCCCGTATAATTCTGCGATCGGTCAAATCCAGAATATTTTGCAACGCCTCTGAGGAATCACATATCTCAGTTTGATATATATTAAAAAGAGTCATTACAATGCAATAGTTCAATTATTCTCTACTTTTATTTTAAATAAATATGCTTAATAATAAATACAATTAATAATTTTTTACTCGTCGTCATCATCATCTTCTATCTCTTCCTCTACGTCTGTCCAATTAAGCGAACTCTCTACTGCCTGTCTCCAAAAAGAATATTTTTTCTCCCTTGCTTCTGGATCCAAAACAGGCTCGAATGTAGTCACACCCTCACTATTGACCTTATCTAAATCATGCAGGGAATTCCAAACACCCACCGCTAATCCAGCTGCAATAGCAGTTCCCAAAGCTGTTGTTTCTCGCATTGAGGGTCTCTGTACATTGATACCGAGAATATCTGCCTGTATTTGCATCGCTACTCTGGAATTGGAAACACCTCCATCGACCTTTAAAGAATTTAAAGGTACACTGGCGTCTTTATTCATACTTTCAAGGATCGCTCTAGATTGGAATGACATGGATTCTAAAGTTGCACGGGCAAGATGATATTTGTTGGTGAATGCGGTTAATCCTATATAAAAAATGTTAGTACTTGGGGGGGGATTTATCTCTTTTATCTTCTTACCCAGCATTGTTCCTCTTGCATCGTCGCGCCAATAAGGAGCAAATAATCCAGAAAATGCAGTAACAAAATAAACACCACATGTATCATCTACACGCTCCGCTATAAAAAATAGATGATCAATTTCATTGTGATACCCCTTTTCATACATTTTACTTACCCATTTCACTCACTTCTTCCATTGAGCCTATTAATCGCAAATTATCTCGTAACCAACGTAACGATGAACCAGCGACAGCAACCGACCCCTCCAAAGCATACACAGCCTTTTCCTTTTCTCCCAGATGATAAGCGACAGTGGTGATCAAGCCATGGGTGGATACGATAGGCTCAGTACCTGTATTAAAAAGCATAAACGCGCCCGTACCAAATGTACACTTTGCATCACCCTTTTCAAAACATTTCTGGCCAAGCAAAGCAGCCTGTTGATCCCCCAAACAGCCTGCAATTGGGATATTATCCAAGGGACCATTCAACTGGATGGTACCATACACCTCTGACGATGTAGCGAGTCGAGGAAGTACTGATCTGGGGATATTAAAAAAAGCCAATAATTCCTCATCCCACGCTAGCGTCTTCAAGTTCATAAGAAGTGTTCTGCTGGCATTTGTGCATTCCGTCACATGAACCTTGTTTCCCGAGAGTTTATAAATGAGCCAACTATCAACAGTGCCAAAACAAACGGAACCTTCCTTGACACCTTGTTTTATTTTCTCGTCGTTTTCCAACATCCATTTAAATTTGACGCCGGTAAAATAAGATGAAATGTCCAAACCGGACCGTTCCTTTACGAGACTTGCGTTTGGTTTTGCTTTCAAATATTGGACCAACTCTTCGGTTCTTACATCGCTCCATACGATGGCGTTGCGAAGTGATTCGCCAGTATGTTTGTCCCATGCAACTGCTGTTTCTCTTTGATTTGTTACACCCACACCTAAAAGGAGAGGAAAACCATTAATTTCCTCTCTACAGGTCCTATCGTTCTCTTACCTTTAATATCTTTTACTTGGTAACCCATCAACTCGAATCTTTTGATTGCTTTTTCCATACATTCCAACACTGTTCCGAGAATATCCATAGGATCGATTTCGATCCATCTAAACAAAGCAGTATCCTTGTATCAATACATGTATTCTTTCTCTCTCTCTCTCTCTCTCTCTCTCTCTCTCCCCCCCTCTCTCTTTATTTTTTTTTACCCCTGGCGTGGTTGTGATTGAGGTAACTCCACTTGATGAAAGGTGATCAAATTTCCTTCATTATCGAAAATTAAAAAACGGGAAGAAGTCGTTCCTTGATCTACAGCACCAATAAATTGCTTTACAGTCATATTTATTAAATAAAAGAGAGAAAGAGGTGAATATCTTGATAAAAAATAATCCCAAGCTTTTACTTTTTATGTACTAACGTTAATGAAAAGTCACTTTATTATATACTCCTCTTGAAAATTTCAATGCGTAGTTTTAAATCGGCATTGAACAAGAGATAAGATGAATCGTTTTAAAGATTTACACAAAACCTTATAATATGTATTAGAAACTCAAATTATGATGACCAATTGTTATTTTATAAAGGTTTTTATTTCCTATAAAAATACATTTGTAATATATTATAAAAAAAGTACATAAGATCACCAAAGGTCAAACGGAGGTCCAGGCCATTCTCCTTTACTACGTGCCTCCCAGTATCCTCCTTTATAAAACCACGATTCGCCCGTTGGATCCGATCCATCTACCCGTTTTTCAAACCAAAGCGGTGACCAATGCTTATGTTCATTGTCATATTTTTTACGACGTTCACGTTGTGCTTGCTCGATACGGTTTTTTTCAATCTCTGCATCCTTCAAATAACCTAAGATATATTTTAATAAGTTTATTTTATATGTCTTCCTTTTTAAAAAGAGTTTTACCGTTTTCAAAAAACCGCTGATCAGGTCTATGTCTCGAATCCGTCTTTGGCAGTTTCCCTCTCTCCAATTCGGTCACTTCATTCAATTCCATACAGTACTGTGTAAATCCATAGTAATCCTTAAAATTGGACAAGGCCGGTGGGTTGACTTTCCAAATGGTACGTTGATCGTGTACCAATATATCGCTCCATTTACCCGTGACCTTGAACATCAACTGATTCGAGGCATCATAAAACCGTGCCATGATATGGTTCCTCTCCTTGGCCACCCCAAAAAACCCGCCGCCCGTCGACTCCATAAAGGACACAACAGCATACTCGCCTGTGGCATTGTTTGTCACCTCCATATCACCCACATGATCCAGGTACCGTGTACCGGCGACAATGTTGCGTACCCAGCTCGATGGCTTTGTGTAAGTATAGTGTTCATTGTGTTTGGGGAGGGTGACATGATTCGAGCCTTCGGGTATCCATTCTAGGGATTTCCCCCAGAATTTTGTTCTTCCGGTTACGGTTTGTCTAAATTGATAGTTGTTGGACTCAGCAAAACACTACAAGGAGAGGGGGGGTTATTCAATCGTTTTCACTTTATGTTTGAGATTTATACTTTACCGCCATGACATTAGGATGATGAGATACCTTTTCGGCAAGAAATCGAAACCCTTTATCAGGACGTATACACTCGTACGTTTCGGCCAAAACAGGATTAAAGGGCTTTCTACCAATACGATACTGTGACGAGGCATAACCCGAGATGGCAAATGCCATAATGTACATGAGACGCTCCATAGAAGAGGTCTGTTCAGAAGCCTTATCAAGTAACTCTGAATATTCGAGTTCTTCACACTGTCTTTGTAGTGCGTTGAGGGGCTCATTGATGGACACCGGGAGTGAGATGGTCATGAGGTCCTTACCGAGATTTTTACGAAGCAGACCCAGGATTGAAATATTGATTTCTACAGCTGGATGTGGGATGATGGTTCTTCGTTTGATGAGTTTATTGTTATTCATCATTGGTTGAACATGCTCTTCGGTGGGTGTGATTTCATATGTGCCTACCGCATCATAAAATTCTTCAAGTGGAGCAGAGATTCGTGTAAGTTTATCGTTTTGGGGCAGAGGGTCGACTTGTACTAATATCTATTTATGAGAACAAGAATATATTATGCATTCATCAAATTTAAACATACCTGTTCTTTCTGATAAGTCTATATCCTTCCACTGGTTTTTCTGTGCAATGTACTCTGAATAAATTTTCGCCTTGCACTGATCAACACGATCTACTGATACCGTCATTCTCTCCAAATGCTGTTTCAACTCCAATGAACTCGGAGTGACCTGTTGTAATGATGATGACGTGCTTGACCTTTTAAAAGAAAGATTTCTCCGTACGGGTGCAGTAGAGAAGTGATAGGATGATTCCAAAGATTGGTTTTCTTTTGTAAACTCTGCTTCTTTGGCCAATGACTGATGAACAAGACTTTTTAAAGTCACCAATTCGACATCTAAATCACCCAGCGACTTGAGTACCTGATCAGGTCTAGTGTCTGGTATTTCCTCTTCAAGCACACTTTTTGCTGATTGAATGCCTGATTCACTCATCCCAAACTCGCATCTATTTCTGAAACAGGAGGTCCAGCAATTGTAATCGTCGGTTGACATGGCTTTTAAACACAAACGAGTTGTTCCTGAATCTATTTGGATGATTTTTTTGGATGCAAATGTGGTGAAGGCACAAAATAAAATTTGAACCGATCCGATAATGGATCCATCTGGACTTGAATAGAACCTTAAAACACCAGAAGGAAAGAGTTCGAACCATTGTTTGTTATATCCTAAAAAAGTCAGTTTAGTTTTTTATTTGTTAAAAAATAAATAATAAAATACGCCCCTCCCTCTGTATTTTTTATAGCTATTTTTTTTTTCTTACCACTAAACTTTTGTTGAGATTTTCTCTGTAACCAACCACTAAGTTCGGGTGTATTCTCTGTATTTTTAAATCCTGGATCATCGCTTTTCACTGTTAAATACAAAGACTTTTTCTTGTTTACAGAAAACCTATTGTCTAGAAATAAAAAGGGTAAACAAAGAGCGGTTACACACACTATGGATACACAACAAACAAACCAAATAACAAGACGTAGTATCCTGGAGACTTGACTTTATATGACCCGCGAACGGCTTGTTTTGAGCAATGATAACGCGTAATGGGGATCAGTTCTGTAAGATCTGGATCGCCCATGGTGGATGCCCTGTCGCACTTCCAACTCATTGTCAAATCACTCTCGGATGTACAGCTAGTGCCGTTTGAATAAGTCCATTTACTGCTGTTTGTTTGACTGGTTGTGGTAGAATTGGACCGCGAAACCCTTGACGGTCTTTTATTTGATATGCCATTTGCTGTTACTGGATCTGTGCATGGTTTAAAGAATAGCCCGAAACAGAGACTGTTTTGTTTGGTGGAGAAATTCCAGCTGATTGTTGAGTTGGATCTTTCGATAAATATATGGTGTTCATACACACTTCGAGCGAGAACACTGACTTTAAGCATTTTTTTTTAAATAATCAACACTGAGGAACCTGGTAAATAAATGAATAAAAGAAAGAGGAGGCGAAAAAGAGAGAGTAAACTTTGTATATGATTTTATAAGAGAATAATAATAACAAACACATAGGTTGTTTGTTGTGATAATGAAGCCAGGTTCTTTTTTTGGCCACTCCAACCTATCATAAGACGTCTATTTGTTTTTTTGATGGTGTTTACTCTACCGCCAATCATGATCAAAGTCGCACAGAACACAGCACTGGGAACCCAATAGGTCCACATGTGAAAATCAATAATTCGTTTCTCCTTTTTTCTCAACTTTACTTTTTTTATCTCGCTTTAAAAATGACCAACACCATTTCAGCAAATGAAGAATGGATCAAGACCTTTAACGGTCAAGATATCTATACCAAGAGCTGGAGCACACCCGGAAACCCTATTGCCACTTTAGTGTAAGTCTCGCTTAGTTATTTTATGTAAGCAAAAATAATAAAAAGTATACATAGCATGATTCATGGCTTTGGTGAGCATATTGGAAGATATGATCGACTTTTCACTGCCTTTGCTGGCCAAGGTATTGAATGTTATGGTTATGATCAACGTGGCTTTGGCGAGACTGGTAAAAAATCCGGTCATTTTGGCGATAACCAAGGGTAAGAAATATATTTCAGCTTGTAAGATATAAGACTTACTGATACCCGTTTAGCTATGAGACTGTCTTGAAAGATGTTGATGAAGCCATCATTAAAGCCAAGCGCCAAGATGTACCACTTGTATTGATGGGCCATTCAATGGGCGGCGGCATTGTTTTGAATTATGTCGCAAGAAAGGACCAATACAAAGGATACAAGTTATTAACTGCCGTCATTGCCTCTGCGCCTCTTGTTACTTTATCAACGCCTATTCCTGCAATCAAATACTATCCTTTAAAGGGTCTTTCCAAGGTTCTTCCCAGCTTTACAATCAGAGCTGGTCTTGATCCTTCGGGCATCTCTCATGATAAGGAGGAGGTTGAGATTTATAAAAATGACCCATTGGTGCATGATTTTGCCACTTTAGCTACTGGTAAAAAAAAGCAGTAGCATCATCACGTTACTGGTTTATTAATATCTTTTTACTTAGTGAGTGGATTTTTGGATGCTGGAAATGACATTTTGAATACAGAAGCAAAGAAGATCACGCTTCCTATTTTGTATTCTCACGGTGATGCTGATCCTATCAATGCATTCAAGAGTACGAAGAAGGCTTATGAGCTTACTTCTTCTACAGACAAGGAATTGAAGAACTGGAACGGTTTATACCATGAATGTAAGTGATGCTTAAAAAAAGGTTAATACTGGAGGATACTAAGGTTATATGGAATGAATAGTGCACAACGAAACCATGCCCCAGAGACAGGAAGTGACAGAGTTTTATATTCAATGGATTAAAGCTCGTGTCCAAGCCAAGTAACGATCGGTTATTCATTTTAGCGATATATTCTTTGAGTGAAACGCCACTTTAATAATGATAATAAAAAAACCTGTTTTTTTTCTTGCTTTGTGACAACAGTCGAACATTGATAAAATTGGGAAAATGTGTTCGGTTGCAATTGACCAAGATGAAGTGTGGATTTCATCCAATCACAATGAGCCATTGCCACGTGATTCATATTTTTTTTTAAAAAAATATGAATGAATGAATGAATGTGCAAAAGCGTTTTTGTCTTTTCCTTTTTTTTGTTCTTTTTAATTTTCTCTTTTCGGCAATCAAAAGAACTCTATTTGAAAGAATAAAGAACATTAACGAAATGGCCACCAAAGGTGCTTATAAGCGATTAACAAAAGAATACATCAATATTCAAAAAAAGTAAAGCATGAAGAAACAAAAAAAAAAAAATAGAGAATAAAAATATGTTGTCAGCAGAGTGTTAATATATTTATGTGTGTGTATAGTCCACCACCTTTTATCACGGCAAAACCCTCAGAAAGCAATATTTTAGAATGGTAAAATCTATTTATTTATTTATTCGCTGTTTATGATAATAACAAAATATATCCATTTAGGCATTATGTAATTACAGGACCACCTGATACGCCTTATGAAGGAGGCGAATACTTTGGCAAGCTCACATTTCCTTCTGAATACCCTTTCAAGCCTCCTTCCATTAGAATGTCCACACCTTCCGGTCGGTTCAAGCCTGACTCCCGATTGTGTCTTACCATGAGCGATTTTCATCCTAGTTTGTGGAACCCGAGTTGGTCAGTTGCAACCATCTTGAATGGGTTATTGAGCTTTATGGTAAGTTAATTGTTTATATACATAACAGAGAAGACTAATGGTATATAACAAGGTGGGTGATGAATCTACCACTGGTAGCATAAATACAACTACGACCGATAAGCGATTATTAGCTGCGAGATCACATCAATGGAACTTACGGAATAGCAAATTCCAAGGTATTGTCGTGGCTACTTGAGTTTATAAAAAGTTACTGACAATGCCCTTTTTGTAGAAATGTACCCAGAATTTTGCACTGCGCATTATAACCAAACATTTGCATTAGCATATAAAAAGCAGTCCGAGAAATTGCTAGCAAAAAGAAATACCACACAGACAAATGCTGCACAGCAAGCCAATGGGCAGCACACTATTCGGAATACAATCATACAGCAAAAGAGATGGCTCTTCTTATTTGCTGTGTTTATCTATGTCGTTCTTTCAAGATTAACCGCTCGCTTTTCTGCAACAATGGATGCTAATTAGAAAGACACAATCAAGTCTTTATTATCACACCAGTTGACTTTATCCATCAATATTCAATTTGTACATTTATTTGACAACTTTCGTTTCCCTTTTAATTCATGAAAAATAAAATTACTTGTGTCGACTGATAAACCACCTATTAAACTATACTTTAGGTGATTGGATGAGTAAACACTCAATGACATTGTTGGTCATATTACTATTCCATCCTATTGTATTATCGACTTAATTTAAAAATGTCACATTTGTATTCTATCGAGTAGCTTCCAGACCCTTTGAAACCTTCCTAGGCGAAATCACGAATAATCTCATGTAAAATTACGTATATATGTAGCACCATATACTATGTCTTCAATAATTTTAGTAAGCCATCTAAACGAGGTCGCATAATCCTTGTCTACGCCATTCCCATAATAGTGCAGCAATGCAATGTTATAATATGCACCTTGGCTCTGCTCCGTTGCGGCCTTTTGATAATATTCCAGTGCTTTCAAAAAGTTTTGATTTTTGGGATCTGTCGCGTGGTATAGTTGACCGAGAGCAACCAATGCAAAGTCATCATCGCTTGAAATTTCTTCTAATAGCTCAGCTCCTTTATCCTCGTCCTTATCACAGCCATAACCGTTTAAATAGAAAAAGCCAAGCATTAGTCTAAACATAATATGTCCTTTACTAGCGGCAATTTTGTAGTATCTGAATACTTCAGCGTAATTTTTCTTGACATCTTGACCTAGGAAATAGACACCTCCCAGACTATTGATTGCTTCGATATTATTTTCGGTGACCCCTTTTTCATACCAGTGAATGGCTTCCATGATATCTCTTTTATTTCCACAGCCGTTTTTATACATATAGCCCAGTAAACGTTGAGCATAATAGCTACCTTGATCAGCTGCAGTTTTAAGGTATTCGAGTGCTTTGCTGTAATCTCTCTCGATATTTTCACCGGTAAAATAGATGGTCCCCAGCATGGTTGTTGCGTGAGTATTATTTTGTGCTACCGCTTTTTTATACCGGCGAATGGATGAAATGGTGTCTTTTTCAATACCGAGACCATTTCTATACATATATCCTAACATAGTTTGAGATTCGATATGGCCTTGCTCGGCTGCAAATTTAAAGTATTCGAACGCTTTGGTTTCATTCTTCTCGATACCGTCACCTTCAAAACATATTCAACCCAAAACAAAGCTTGCAACGTGCTCCCACATCGTTAGACAGGTACCATACTCAATAACGGAGTCCGTGAACGTATTCCTTAGATCATCCTTTGAACGTTGCCAAGTGGTTTTACTTGTTATTTTTACTGCAAGCCTAGCCAGCTGGTGTCTATGGCTTATAGCTGTAGTATACAGATCAAATGCCTTTATATAATTACGTTTTACGCCGTTCTCATAGTGATGGATTTGAGGCTAATTTTTTCAACTGCTTAATTTCTATCATTGAGAGCATATTTCAATTAAGTAATATCAGTTTTTAACGATAGTTTTCACTAGCAGATCATTATTCCTTAAAATGTAGCATTGATACTAGAAACAAATATGAATCTCCCCTAATTCATAGATAGAGAAAAAACCTATTAATTCCTTAATAATAATAAAAAGAAGTCGTTGCCAAGCTGTACCTTCCTGTTTTGCCAAATTCTGTAAAAGGTAAAAAAGTTTCAGCTACGTCATAGATAATTTCTGTGTGGTGCTGATCATGTTTCGTTATTTATATTTTTTATTCTTCTTTTTTTCTTTCTCTTTTTTAAAAAATCAACACATAATGGGAGCAGCTGTAAGTTGTATCGCATTACCCGCCTTATCAACAATAGGAACATGGATTACCGGCTGCTTTTCTGCAGCTGCCTGTTCCTTGGCCTTTAAGAGGTAGAATAGAAAGACCATTGTTATTTTATGCAGAAGCTTAAAAATATACTTTTTATTTATAGCTGCAACTGTAATAATTCTATAGCAACCAGAATTGGCTACGCTGTAAGGATATATCATTGTTGCTATAGCAACAGTTACTAACCAGTAATGTCCAAGATTAGATTATATTCTTGTTCAATTCAATTGTAAATACTAGATTCAATAACGAAAATGCAACTGAAGTATCTAAAAACGATTTTTTTTTTCTTTTTTCTTCTTCTTTTTTTTTTTCATTAGCTTGCTTGGCTCATGCTTTCACAATGGGCAATTAAGAAATTAGAGCACCTTACATTGGATTACATGAAACTAGATTGTGCTGAAGGAAGTTGCTATGGTGTCATGGCAGTAAGTGCCGTTTTTACCTTATTGTTTTTTTAGTTTTTTATACAAACGCCGTATGGTTCATATATAGGTACACAGAGTATCATTTGCGCTTATTTTATTCCATGCAATTCTTGGATGTTTATTGCTGGGTGTGCATGATAGTCGACAAAAGAGAGCCGCTATTCAGAATGGATGGTGGGGACCGAAAATTTTGGTATGGATTGCCCTTTTAGTGGTTTCCTTTTTTATCCCAAGTGGCTTCTTCATGGTTTGGGGAAATTACTTTGCTTTGATTGGTGCAGCCATCTTTATCTTGTTTGGTCTTGTTCTCCTTGTTGACTTTGCTCATAGTTGGACTGAAAAGTGCATGGAGAACTATGAAGTTCATGGCTCCAACTTGTGGAAAAATATACTCATTGGTAAAAAAAAACGAGCAAATTGTTTATTATACAGATAATAACTCAAACTCTTTACTTTGACACATAGGCGGTACTTTATTGATGTTCGCCGGTGCAGTTACTCTGACTGGTGTGATGTACGGCTTTTTTGCCACAAATGGCTGTTCATTAAACCAATTCTTTGTCACATTAAATTTGATCTTGTGCGTACTGATCACCTTGTTGTGTGTATCCCCTAAAATCCAGGAAGGTAACTCCAAATCCGGTCTCTCACAAGCATCCATCGTTGTCATCTACTGTACCTATCTTGTTCTTTCTGCTGTTGCTAATGAACCTAATGATAAGGAATGTAATCCTCTACGTAGATCTATTGGTCCACAAACAACTTCGATTGTTTTAGGCGCTTTTTTCACCTTCTTGGCTGTGGCTTATTCCACTAGTCGTGCTGCTACTCAGGACGGTGCCTTTATATCCAAATCCAATGGAAGACCCCGACTTGGCAACTACGATAACATGGATACTGCCAGTGCTGTTCCATTGATGGCAAATCAGGTTGAAGATGGAGTCAAGAGAATGAGTGCCCAAGGAAATCAGAGAGAACATCTTATTGCTGCTGTTGAAGCTGGGTAAGTAACTTGAAATATTGGTATATACATATTTATTTAGTAGGGCTATGTATATTCATGTATATATTTTACTTATGTAGTGCTTTGCCTCGTTCTGTGTTATATGAAGATGATGATGATGAGTTTGATGGAGCTGATGAATTGGACGACGAAAGATATGGATCTCTCTATAGCTATTCGTTCTTCCATTTTGTATTTGCTATTGCTGCAATGTATGTCTCAATGGTGTTGACAAATTGGTAAGTTAAAACGGTATCCACAAGGTTATCCGCCATAATTTACTTATGTCCCTTTACTCTTTTTTAGGAACACCATCCAGTTCCAAGGAGAAACAGTTAATCATGGAGGCGACTTGGTACGTATTGGTCAAAGTTACACTGCAGTTTGGGTAAAGATTGTATCTGGATGGATTTGTCATATGATTTATATCTGGTCATTAGTTGCACCAGTACTGATGCCAGATAGATTTGATGTAAGTTTATGGTTATGCTTTTTACAGTGTTCTTGAATACTAATGTGATTTGAATAGGATAACTGAAATCAACCCTATTCAAATAACAATTATAAAATATAACTTATTCTGTACAATCTAATAAATATTCTCTGTAAACATTCGCCTATGATTTATCATACTTTATTATATGCTCCATATTAGAAACGAGTATATAATATTCTACGATTGAAAGATAGTTTATAGTCTGACCTAATCATAAACTTAATAATGTTTAATTTTTATAACCAGTTTAACTGTGCAAAGGACTACTTGGCAGATTAATAAAAAAAAGCCAAAACCGGTCGCCTTTTTTGGTGGTTATTTTAATGCACATCAAATATTCCATTAGATTCCACTATGCAAATAAATACTCTTCTGACAAAAAAAAGGAAGGACTTATTGTAATAAAATTAACAAAAGAGTCAATCTAAATCCAAACATATCGATATGCTTACTCGTCTTGTATAGTCAAAATCAATTAGGGAGAATAACAGCCATGCTTAAATCGGCGTAAAAGCTGAGTAGAGTGATGATTGGAAAAATATGAGCAGAACAATCAAAGTTTCATTTCAATCTGTTGTCTATAAAAAGTAAAGAATACTTTGGAAGAAAATGTACCTGGTAAGCTAAAAACTAACTTGTAGATCTGGCAATTTTATTATACTTATGTATATTAAGAGTAGCTCAAATGAAATGGCGATGGATGGTGACTATTTCGTGTGATATGAATTACCCACTATACCTGTAATTCTAGTATGATATCACTTTTTTCTACATCAGATAAAGCCAGCATTGAATATGTCTGTTTTTTGAATGAAAGAAACGAAAAAAACTATATATCGCACGATATCGTGAAATCGCCAAATTTGACCTGTACATCGATTATTTGGGTCTGATTTTTGATGTCCTCTTGAAAATGCAATTAGTCAAAATAGGAGGAGAAAGGAGAAAATCCCCATTCATATCGAGAAATATACATTACTAAAATAGAAAAGGGAGAAAAAATAACTGTGAATAACACTAAATCATATCGCGATAAGCGATACCCAAATGGCAGACGATGACTATTATTTACCTAATTATAGGTCTAAACTTTATAGCTTTTTGCAAGTTATCAAACCAAGGCATGAACTAATACATGTATCAAATTCTTAATTAAGAATACGGTGAGTACAAAACAATAGTATTAATAGAGATAGCACGTTTTTCTTATATTATCATTGCCCAGATATATTGATCTAATGGAGGAAATATTGATTCCAGAAGAATACACAATCCATATCAGAGGGTATCCCTTGTTTTCATAATCTTGTTAAAGAAAAATACATTGAAGCAATATCAAAGCAATGTAAATATACTCATTTTGTCGTTTCTATTTTTTTATATAATTTATGCATCGCTTAAAATATGTCTTTGGTGAAAGAAATGATAGATAGCAAAGGTAAATTATATATCGACGATGACACTCAATGGCTTCATTGTACGCAGTTATCCATAAATAAAAGTTAGTAATAGTGTACTTACTATAAATAAAGGTAAGCGAGTAACTAGTAAAACCTGTCACAGTATTATATCTACTGTAATCAAGTTTAGTAGACTTTCATCCACATGGTAATATACTTTTGTTTGATAAACCCAAGGAAGGACTACGATTCAATTATCTCATTAAACTGCATTTGTTTGATAATGTTTACTTTGTAGGTATAGTATTGGATTTGTGTAGATCTCATATAATCGACCTTGATTTAAACGTTAGTGGTTTTAATCAACAATTACTCATCTTGCTGGATATAAGAACGAAACTGTAGGTCTTTCCACCCCTCATATCTCCCTTCAAGATCTGTCTTTGGATATCTTTCTTTACATATCCACCCATGTACTTGTATATCTTTAGTTTGTTCATAGCTTGTAATGGAAATATGGAAAATGAAAAAATATACTACGACTCAGCTACATTCAAAATCTAGGTGCCTAAAAAAGAATTGGACGGAATTTGAAAAAAAATAAGCAATTCATTTGAGGAGATTCTACTCCACTTGAATCGAAAATAATGCAGAGTTTAAAGATCCTAAAAACTACGTACTATTGGACTGATATATAAAGGGATAGAAAAAACCCAAGTCCACTTTTTTTTTTTACTTTCATTATCACATACTTTTCATTTCCCTCTCTTTCCTTCTTCTAAAAGAAAAAGAAAAACAAAACATGATCGATTCCGCTTTATTAAACTGCTCTGCTTGCCAATCTCTCCTTGTAGAGCCCGTAACTCTCTCTTGTGGCAACACTGTTTGTTTGAAATGCTATAAAGCAAACGAAAGTACAATGTCTTCAGCATTCGTATGTCCAGCTTTAGGCTGTGCACAAGGAAAGCATCTGTTTGGCCCTTCTTTAGAAAAAGATCATACGATGGAAGCACTTGTATCTAAGGATGTCATTCACAACCCCAACAGCGATAACGCACTTGAGTTTATTGTCAGTATCTTACGTTGCTCAATGTGTACAAACATTCTTACCGACCCTGTTACAACTCACTGCGGACATACCTTCTGTAAGACTTGTCTTTTAAAGGATAAGTTGATTATCGAATCTTGCAAGAAGTGCCTAAAACGTCTTCCCTCTTATCAATTCATCCAAAAGCAACATATCAATGTTACTTTGAGTAAATTCATTTGTGCACTCTTAGAAGTCAAAAACATTGCCCCGATGTCTTCTCCAATGCTTGATGTTTCATTCAGTGATCCAAACTGCACCAACTATAACAATGTTCCAGTCTATCTTTCCAACTTCAACATATTGCCATCTCAAAAACTTCGTATACCCATCACCAGTCAATATGCCCGAAACGTCTTGCACCAGTGCATTTTAACCTGCACTCAGTACCAAACCATCTGCTTTGCAATGCTCCACAAAGACGCAGCTAGTGAGAGTAATTCATTTGGTACCATTGTCAAAATCACGGCCATCGAGCAACAAAAGGGCAGTGTCTTGATACACGCCACTGGATTAGACAGATTCCAAGTCGGAAGCATACTCAACCAAACAGACAGTTATATGCAAGCCAACATCAACATGGTCTTTGAAGCAAGAGAGGACTTGGGCATGGCGGGAACCCAACCAAACATGCATTGGTCTGACTTTACAGCTGTTAACATTATATCAGATTCAAACGTGACTAAACTAGCCCAAAGAGTATATGACTTCATCAGCGGATTAGCCCATAGCACACCTTCAAGATCTTTCTGCAATGCAGTTGAGGGACTTTTGGGTCCTGTTTGGCTGAATTCCGTACAAGCACTTAATGGACCGCTTCCATCTCCCGAAAACCCCGTTGCCATGTGCTGGTGGACGGGTATCGTGCTACCCATCAGTGACTCAGATCGCTATACCCTATTAAAGACCGCTTCTTTGAATGGAAGACTTGCCATTGTACTTTCATGGATAGGTGATATGGAGTCCCAACGTGGAGCAAAGCCATCACCTGCAACCAATCCTATTACCCATGTTTCACAGTAATATTAAGCATTACCACCTTGTCCCCTTTATACATATTGTTTATACCACATCATGAATCATTTACATTATAATATTTTCTTTTCATTTTATTCATTCATCTATCCAATGAAATTAAGATTTATGTTTCTTTTTTAATTTAATAAAAGGTTCTATATTGTTCTTCCATGATTGTCCATATAGCGCAAGTTTTACTCGTGATAGAGAGGCATTTGAAATTTTTCGTGATTGAGATCAGAAAAACTAAGCTTATTTCTCGATCTTCAAAACCTATTTTGTTTTGCTTTTTCCCTTTTTTTTTTCTGTACAACTTGATCTATTTTTGAATTGATCCGTCGAATAGAGCATTCTTTTATTAAATGCATAAAAACCATGCTTCTCAATGCGACTCCACTTGTTCTTTTTTTAATGTAAATAAAGAAGTTTT